>SCHK01121397.1:0-14905 GCA_004124795.1 Poropuntius huangchuchieni
GTACAGTAACTAGTGTAAAACATTAGTACGCCAATACGTTATTAGTACGCCAATACGCATAACATCTGCATGTTTATTTAAAGTAAATCCAGCAAACACAAACGGCAAAGAGCACCGAGCTATTAAAAGCTCCTCACCACTGAGGAGGAAGTTTCACACATGAACAGCAGGATCCTCATTACAGCAAACTGCTGTTTATTTCCCCATCAGCATGTACTCCGAGGCCGAGAGCTTTAACAAAACTTCACAGGAACCTGTAGACTTTGCTCAAGCAGTATATTATCCTTACGACGCTTTAACTGCCACCCTGTAGCAGTTACAAGAAACAACTACTTACTATAAATATCTAGGGATCGTGCCTAGACTCAGACACTGCTGTAGAAAAACAAGAGATGAAGCCGGCTTTCTAAATATACAAACAGCAGGGGCACAGCAATCACCCCTCCCACCCCACCCCAGTCACAGAAATTCCCACGTTCATTCCCTCACAAATCGGCCCGTCGAACAGAACCTCGAGTGCACTGCAACAAAAAAAAAAAAAAAACGCTCCCCCGTCCAATGATTTACAACGCCCGTAAAGAACGAACACACACTTGCAGTAGCCGGCATAGAGGAAGAGACTCTCCATGTAACCGGCTGGAGCCACGCTGTCGCCAGGCTCACATCAACCCGCTAAAGGACTGACAAAAACACTGTGCCTCAAGTAGGTCAGCTCTCCTCCTGGAGATAATCAAGCCCACTCTGACCCTCTATGTGTGAGCGTTTGTGTGGGAGAGAGGGAACTAGGTCAAACGCAGTCAGTTGTTACGACTCGATCATGTGCAGGACTTGCGCATACACCTGCCTGCAACTCGCCCGCATGCACTCCGACCGTCACGTGACTTACCAACGTTTGAGATCTGGCTCTCATCGCAGTCTTCTCATTGCACAGAGAAAATGGGATTTTACCAGCAGGCAAAGACGAACCCGTGAGAAATCTACAAGCTTTTCTGTCTATCTCGGTCTGATTGTCTGGGGCGCTCTCTCTCTGTTTTCCCTCTCTTCGCCTGTCCAGCGACTGCACAATGCACATCAATTATTCAGCGGCGGTCTCTGGGTTTCCAGTGCAAAGCCAATCACAGATGGAGTTCTGTGCTAATGGGCTCCTGCTATACCTGGCTCCTCTGCTCCAAGACGTAGCCCACGGGGAATCAGGTTAAGCTCTTCGAAAACTTCAGACACACACACACATACAGAATGACAAGCCTGTAAAGTGTCTGCAGTGCAAAACCACAAAATGAACAGGAAGCACCGTTGTGTTTCAAAAGGGTTAAAAAAAGAAGCAAGAGAGAGAGAAAGAGAGGGACGTGGGGGCAGGGAAAGAGAAGAGAGACAGAGGAAGAAAAGCAGCAAATGTCCTCTCACCTCAGATGTATGGTGTCCTAAGTGACGTCCACATGCCTAAAACCCTCATTCATTCATACAAACACACACACTCACAAGCACGCATGCACGCACACACTCACATACACACACACACACATCCATGCAATGCGACGGCCACTTTGCCAGAGGGCGAAGGGGGGGGGGAGCATAGGCGGCTCACATTTCAAACTTGCAAAGAGGGGGCGGAGCCTATCGTGGCAGACGGGCTGTATCTTGGCCCTCAACCAACTCATCCAGAGAAAGACTGAGAACAAACAACACGCTCAGATCAATTCAGTTAAAGCTGCGTTCGCAGCCCCGCGATTACTGCTATCAAAGCGGGTGAATCCCGTTCATTGGTGAGCTAATCACATGACACTGAAGTATAAATCCATCAGACCGCACGCGCTAATTAAGCCCGGGGCTGGTGGGCGGCCCTCCTGAGTGTCATGCGAGGGTGAAATTAATGGAAACTGTGTTAGCTTTTAACGCTAAGTGCCTAACTTGACACTTGCTAACACTGTTAATTACACACATCTAAAAGTGTTGAATATCAGAAAGGGATCCAGCACTTCCCCGGGCTGTCAATAGCATGCGTCCATTAAATGAATTAATACATAGCTGTTCTTCAGTCCTTGAATTAGCGTCGCCTAATCTGCTAATAAAAACGCTGTATCAACAGCAGGATTTTTCTTGACGCTGCACAAAAAAAGCACTGTAATAATTTCAAGTGACATCAAATTAGCAATAATTCATTGAAAGCTCCAACGTACTGTAGCCACAAAGACTTACTATGTAGCACGAAGCATCAAGACCTCAGTGTGCGCGCCTCTCCCTGGCCGGCATTGAAGCGCTGCGTGTGACAGATACCTTTAATATCAAGCTACGAGGGGATGAAATAACTCAGAGAAAATGAGAGATGTCAAGGCTACGGGCTACATGAAAAAGGAGGTGAAGAGCCAAAGCTGGCTCAAACAGGAACTTGAGCTTCCTTTAACTTTTACTGCAAAGCAGTGAGTCATAACCCTCCACCAACACAAACACATCACTCCAGTCATTCTGCAGCTCTCAACTTCAGTACTTTACAAATGAGCAATCTTATAAATAACCTAATGTTTCTGATGTAAAAATACAAAAATCATAATACAGCATAATGGTTTCAGATTACAAGCTACAATGAAATAATCAGCTCGTTTCTGAAAGAATAAAAAGTCTAGCATATCTGGAGCATCTAAAAGTAGCTGAACTGTTGCTGAACGATTACATCAGAAGAAAAAGAGCAGAATCTTGAAACTGATTTACACCTAAAATTAACTTTATGTCTCACCTGACAATGGTGGATTTGATCTTTTCAGAAATATTTCTCAACTGCAATATTCTATACATCATTTAAATATTTCTTAACTAAAACAAAAAACAAAAATGTACATATCTGAATTTTATATTTTATGCTTTTATTAGTGCAGTTTTTGGAGTTTGTTACAATTAATGTAATATCCAACTAATAAACAACTAGCTAATCAACAATAGTCAATATTCATTCACATTTGCTGATTTGGCATCGAAATTGTCGAATTGCTTGGTAATTGTTAACTCTGCCAATTTGTGATTGTGACCCACTCACGATCTCAACTTTGATGTTGCAGACTCAAAGCCACAGTGAACGTCTGAAGTAAATGTATGAAGTGAGACCGGTAGGCAGATAGAGGAAGGCAGGGTTTGCGGTATATCAAACCAACGGGGAGGTCCCCGGGCTTGAGTTTCTTGTGTATTTGCACTCGTGTCTTCTCTGTAAACCATGTGTGTACATGACATGTGAATTACGGCTGGGTGCTGGAAAGCGATCCGTCACCCTCGACATGGCGGATTGGTTGCTCTCCTGACGTGCCTTCCAGCTGGGCTGATTTACAAGCTGCTGACAGACTTCCTATGTAGAGCAGGAACATTCCTCACCATTGCGTTGAGAGATCCATTTCACCCCACAGTGTGGCCATTGGCCAATATCATACTTTAACCAATCTGCAAGAGCCATGTGTCAACTTTACTTTGACGTGCAATTGCGTCAAACAACTCTCTCTACATTTAAAAAAATAACAATCAGGGCCAAAAACTTGAATATGGTGAAAGACTAAACTTGTTTTAGTCACAAAACTGACCAAATAACGGTTATAAGACTGAATCATAATGAATCAATCATATATAATTACTACAGAAACGACTTAAACTATTTGTTAGTGTGTCAAAATGACGCAATCTATGGAATTCTTAAAAACACTGGTTAAAGACTTTAGAGGAAAAAAACTAAGCATTGTTCAAATTCCTGTACTTAATGTCTTCTGCGCTTCGTGCCAAATCTGCTCAATAACAGACTTTAAAAACACTTGAATTGAGACACACCTTGCAATTATCTTGTCGCAACATCTCACTCTGAACAATGGCATACTATCTCTGCTCCTGTACGCAGGCACAAACGTGATTTGGAAAGTTGACTTTTTTTTTTCTTCAGGAAAATGTTTAAATAATAGCAGGCTTTTTGAATGGGGCCATGCGAATGAGAAACATGTCCTAATAGACAAACACATTAGCTGTCAATCTCTCGACTAACCTGCTCTCGATTAAATATCAGCATGACACATACAGAGGGAAGAACTCGATTTTGATCTAAGTGAGGAGACTGTTGTGACTGACAGGATATTGTTGTAATACCGTCAAAAGCAATTGTGATGCTGTGTATAATTAACATATGCTCAATAAAAGCATCTCAGACAAGGTATTTAGCATTTCTTGGTACAGACACAACTCTGTGCTCTAAAGAGGGAGATTTTAGACTAAATAATTATCCTATTGCACTGACGGTGGGGTGCCAAACAAAGCCTGGTTAAAAAGTCTGTCAGTAGCATGTAAGCAGAGAAGATCAGACTCAATAAGAGCACTCACACATACACACAAACAGATGCAAACACACCGTGGACAGATAATTCCCATAATCACAGATTAATACTGCCGGATAATCCCGCTGACAGAGAGGTCAGCGCTCACAAACCAGCACACACTGGCAGACTAGACTTCATCTACACATATACACCACATCTCACATTCCTGAAGATCAGCTGGTGATAATGCACAACGTGCTTCCATCACTTTGCACTGATTATATCTTTCTTTTGTCAATGCACTTGTCTAATCAGTATGTTTAAATTATTTTCCAATATAAACATATAAACACCTTAAAAAAAAATTTAATAAATAATTTAAATAAAAGTGAATAAGCTATTTTACTATAACAAAAATATTCACAAATAAAATATATAATAGTATATAATTATTATATTATTACTTTTAATTCATTTTTAATTATTACTTAATTATCACTTTATATACAGCATAAATTAATATATTATGTAATTTTTTATCCATTTATAAATATTTAATTATTACTCTCAGCATTAATAATAATAATACAAAATGTTCTTATATATAATATTTTTTCACATTTTTAATTTTTTGTTGAGTTTATAATATATAAATTAATGTTTTATATTAATTTAACATTTATACATAATTATTTATTAGTGCTGTCAAAAGATTAATCACAATTAATCGCACCCAAAACAAAAGTTTTTGTTTGCATATGTGTGTTGTGTACATTTATTATATATATATATATATATATATATATATCTATATATATATACACAGTAAATATTTATATATATATATATATATATATATTGTGTATATATATATATATATATATATATCTATATATATATACACAGTAAATATTTACATGCATTTACATGTCTATATTTACACTCATATAACTTATAAATATATTTAATATATAAACATTTTTCTGAAATGTATACATGCATTATACACAGCACACATGCATGTATTATATATTATGTAAACAAAAACTTTTTTTTGCATGCGATTAATCGTTTGACAGCACTATTATTACACTACATGTTATTTACAACATTAATACTTAAAAAGTATTTTTTTTTTTTTTTTTTTTTTTTTACAATTACGCTAATTGATCTTGTTTTATTGATATTCAGAATATGATGATAAAAATGTGCTCATCGAATTTGCACGCCTCAAGCAAATGTGTTAGATTTGCCTACATCACATGTCAAAAAACAAAGAAATCCAATTGATTTTATAGCACTATAACTGTTGAAATGCAACATTAACAAGAGCTCAAAGCATAAATATATGAATTACTTAACTATATCTTACAAGACATCTGGCGTTTATCCATTACAGATACTTAACATTCTTTTACGAGAGGCAAATAAAAGTGTAATTCTAAGTGCAAGTGGATGACTTTTGGCCATCCTCACAGCCAAGTGTCAGCTGCATTGTATATCACCGAGACAGCAAAACATGACGGATTCATCCTGCAGCCGGTGACTGGCTCTCCGCGGCCGTCTGATTGTGCATTGATCGTGTAATGTGGGAGTGTCTCGCTTCTCTCAGGCTCTGAGCGCGCCAGACACACTGAACTCCGCTGTGTGGTGTCGGGTGGCCGCCCCTCTGTCGCCATCCTGCCTGTCACTGGCTTTTCGCTGGGGCTGCACTTTCTCCACAAATCCCTGACCTGACGTGCATATATCTCTTCTCTCTTTTTTCCTTTCGCTCTTTCTGTGTGTGTTTGCGTGATGGATGTAGACAGATAAAGAGAGAAAGAGTGTGTGGCATCAAGGAGGACAGAAAACGAGAGGGACGGAAGATGGGTTTATGAGACTGAGCCCTGCCACTGTCGTCTGTGTGTCTGGGGTGGCAGACGCCCTTATGATAGAGGTAAGATGGATGCCCCCGTGATGCACTGAGAGAGAGGAAGTCTGAGTCATATCTGCTTCCAGCCATTTCTTTATCAGCCGCTGCTCTGAATGCAACCACTGGTATAAACTCTGCTTGATTTGAAATATTGGAGATATCACTGAAACGGAGAAATATTTCAGCTGTCAAACAAGCCACGTGAGTGTTACTACCAGCATACTGGCACTATCTCAGCTGTTTACTGCAAAAATACATTTATTAATCAGTATTTTTGTCTCGTTTTAGAGTAAACATTTCTGAACATCCTTAAAGCGAGTTTAAAAAGTAAAATTAATTAATGAATTAATTAAAATAAATAATAAAAAAAAAACAAATATTTGTATAATATAATAATCATTTTTGGTAACTGAAACAAAGCTGAAATATCATAAAATAAAATATATATAAAATGAAAACCTTAAAAGAGAGAAATCTTAAAAAAAAAAAAAAAAAAATGAAAGCTAAATAGAAAGCTAAAAACTAATACAAAAGCCACAAAGCAAAATGACTAAACTAAAACTAAAAGCTATTTTAATCAATACTGTAACAGCCCACTGCTTTCCAAATAAGACAAAAATCTTAATTAAGAAAATTATTTTTGCAGCGATCTAAAAACAGGAATATGAACAACAACAACAAAAAATAAAAATGTTTCTGGAAGGCCCAAGGTGTCCCACAGTAACCATGGTTCAAATGGACAGTTTATCTTCATTTTCAACAGCGAGCCATGTCAGGCCTTTCTCAAATGAAGTACACTCACACACCTCAACCCCGGCATTTGCTGGCCATCTATCTCTGTTTGGCTGATGCCCGTCTGCAATTCACTTTGACAAATGTACAAGAACAGGACACTCAGCTTTGGCTGAGAAGGTCAGGATTTCAAACAGAGCTGATTACAAAGCGATGCTGCTCTGCTGATGGATGATTGTTGGAAAGTGAACTCTGGCGGCTTATCAATGAATTATTCGGGGGTGTTTCTGGCACGCCGAGAGCTCCACGTGTAAAATCGGCAGGAAAAGACAACCTCGGGAAGTTAAATCGTCTTAAGGAGATGAGTGAGTGTCGGACAAAGGAAAGTGAAAGGATGCTAATGCATGGCCGTGCGCTGTGATTGCATAATGCCGCAATTAAAAGATTTCCTGTCACATCGCTAAATGAGAAATGTGGATTCATTACAGGCAGAGTGTCTGTAGCAATGATGAGTGAGAAGAAACATCGCAATGAGAGAAGCGGTTCTCACCTGCCGACTTAGGGGTGAACTTGTCGCGGTTTGCCGCGCACACGGCTAGGAGCCGATAGCCGAGGTCCAAGTCGAAACCCTGCTGCGCTGCCACACGACTTACAACCTGCGGAAAGAGACCACATGAGTGTTAAAATGGGTCTTTGTGTGCTTCATCTGCATGTGTGTGTCCATTATCTGCATTCACAAGAGAGGTGCAAACAGAGTTCTCCGCTAAAAGTCTGAAGAAAAATCAAGCTGAAATGTTCTAAACACACTCTTTAGCATTAAGGCTATTGAATTTTTCAATAGTCTACATGAGCTACGTGCAATTAAGCTTCCTTGAAATTCTACCCCAGACTCCCATGAGAGGAGCGAGAACCAGCGGTATACTCGCATCACCCGGCTACCACCCCCCTCTTCCTTGTACACCAAATATCTTTCCAAAAACTACTCATAAAAGAGCAATTTCCCTTTTTTAGTGCAATCATATCAAATATTTATATATGGGCATGAATAATGTATTCAAAGATAAAACAGCCACCTCCACTGATGCAGAATAGTGTTAAGACTGTGTTGATATTTGCAGGGCACGATTGATGAGCTTTCCCTAGAGATCTGTGTGACTGGTGTGCAGACGTCTGTGTTTGTTCTCTGAATACCCTGATCCGCAGAGACCACAGCCCGCACTTGG
This sequence comes from Poropuntius huangchuchieni, assembly GCA_004124795.1. NCBI lineage: Eukaryota > Metazoa > Chordata > Actinopteri > Cypriniformes > Cyprinidae > Poropuntius > Poropuntius huangchuchieni. The sequence goes on from SCHK01121397.1 coordinate 8,145, forward strand.
CCCCTTGAACTCGCAACTCCAGCTTCTTTTAAAGCATCTTGTGATCTTTCACCAAACAATTCAAAAGCGTGTAAATAAAACCCTAAAGCCACATGTAAGACAGAGACGGTAGGTGACAATGTTACACACAGGATACATAACTCTGGCTGTACCTGTGGAATCTCTTAAAGGGACTGAACACCCAAAAAATCTCATTTACTCACCCTCATATTGTTCCAAACCTGCATTACTGCCTTGTTTCACAGTACACAAAAAGAGAACTCTCTTCCGTACAATGAAAGCCAATGGTGACTAAGTTGCTATCAAACCACTACCAAAAAGTGCCATAACAGCAATCCATATGGATACTGGAGCTGTATATTCCTAGTCAAATAATGCAATAACTTATTCAGTCCCTCTCTACGGAAAAAAAATACATTTACAGCCCCTGATCCCCATTCGCAGAGGGAAAATTCTGCAAAACATCTTATTTATATTCCACAAAAAAGTAATATGGGATTAGAACATCACAAAAGTGAGTAAAGAAATTATTTTTGGTAACCTATTCCATTAAAATGATACAACAGGAACACTTAAATACTTTAGACCACAGGCTGACAATGACATAAAAAAAAGAAAAGAAAATGAAAAAGGCGCCTATTTTTCATTTTAAAGTTATGGGTTTAAATGTTGCTCTGAATAACATTCAATTTGAAAGAATTCATTTTGTCACCCCTTTCACTCTCTATTATTCTATCCATCAAAAAAAGATGCAACCAATATAAAACGAGAGGCATTCAACCTTTTGTAATATCTGCTGTAAAATCTGAACGAGGCTGCACATGATCTTTAATGACTCATGTATCACACTGCTGCAGCTGTGCGCTGCATTTATCCACTTACTAACCTTCTCAATTCTTAACACCCGGCGCTTGACATGCAATTTGTGTTTCACATGGGGTGCAAACGTGACTCTTCTTAATCATAAATTGTCATACATCTGCTACCAAGGCGGTGCAACACAAACGACAAATCAAACCTGCACTGACAGATCTCTATTCATGATTTAATGGTCAAATAACAGCTTAACGGGATTCTAGAATGGCATCTATGAAACTGAAAATCTAGCCCAGTTTTTGTCCTCCAGTTTTTTTGAGATTTTTGGACAGGCAGCGCCGCTGCGCTCTTGCCAAACTTTAATTTCCCTTCTGCAGCTGCACTTGCCAAACGCAGCAGCCAGGCTCGCTGCCACGAGGGCTGGTATAGATTCCACTGGCGTTTAGAAATGCATCCTCTCATAAGCCTTTTCCACATAATCTCTTCTCAGAACGCAGGCCTAAAATATTAAGTGATTCAACAGAAAAAAATATCAGAATCACTGAGCCACGCAAATCTCCTCGGTTACAGTTTTGCTAAAGGGCTGAGGGCACACAAACAGTGACGAGCAATATAATACACGAGACAAAAATGGCCATTTCTTTCTTTCCACAGCGAGGCCCATAGCACTGCAGATATGCAGGGCTGACAAGAAAAGACAGTGGGACAGCAGAGAAAGTTGTCATCGCTAAAGCTACTGACAGTTTGGAGATGTCATTTATCATTTGGCTGAGTGCTGATATTGTGCAGCTGGGAGACAATGGAGGAACAGCTCCATATGCAGGTCTGCGGAGAGCAGAGAGCTACCTGCTGCCTGAGGGGAAATGTGTAAGACATGTCCACATCTGTCAGCCAACATTCTTATCTCCCCAGTTCTTTCATCTCTCCACCATCCTCACCTGGGGAGAGGAACCTCTCCGCTGCTCTCTGAGGGACCCGCAATGCATCAGACAAATTAATTACAATATACAGAGCGCAAACATACTGCGCATCCTTTCGGAGTGAACGCGTGTGGTGTGAAGACGGTGTCTGGGGACACGCTGTCATGTACACACACGACACCAACTCCAGAGAGAGAGGCTGAACCAAACTCAGGCTGTCAGAGCGGTGCAGCGGTCTGGAATACCTGGAGAAAGCTGTCCGTTAACATTCCCATTCATCTTAAAGGCAGTAGCTCGGCTGGCACAGAAACCTCTTTGTGGTGCAGTCAGGTTGTTTTGAGCTAATGCCATGTGACTAATCAAAAAATTACATCTTTAAAATACTGATTGGTTAATGACACTAAACACACACAAAAACCCTCAAAAGCCCCAAACCTTTCATTAGTGACTATTCTGAGCTGTGACATAAAACTGCATGTACACTACCAATTATTTTGAATAACTAAGATCTTTTAATGTTTTTGAAAGAAGCTCACAAAGGCTGCATTTATATGATCAGAAACACAGTAAAACAGTAATATTGTGAAACATTAAAATTTAAAATAAGTGTTTTCTATTTTAAAATGTAATTTATACCTCTGATGACAAAGCAAATTTTTTTCAGCAGCCATTACTCCAGTCTATACTGTCACATGATCCGTAATGAAATCATTGTAGTACTCTGATTTGGTGCTCTAGAAACATTTCTTAATGTCAGTGCTGAAAATAGTTTTTGCCGCTGAATAGCATAAGAGATTTCTTTCAAAAACATTAAGAAATCTTAATTATTCCAGATTGGTAATGTACATTCATTCACTAAAAAATGCTATTAAAGGATTCAATCAATAACTTAATGGAAGTTTAAGTATTTTAAAGTGTTAAGGGTGGTATTCAAAGAATAATTACATTATTGTTGGCAAAAAGTTGTCATTTAGTTCCAAAGGCTCTAAATATTTGTCCAAGAATTATTGAGAGTTCCACATGATGCACTATACACTATGCACTGCATTCTACCATCTATTTTAAGTGTTATTTTGTCATCGAAATTTAGGAAAGGAAAGCTGCAACAGTTGAGTGTATGAAGAGTCCAACATTCCAACAATTTTTTAGTTATTTTTGATTAATTAAGTGCATTTTAAAATGCATTTTTTTAACTTCACCTCTGGTGCTTCTGTTGTAATAAAAATAAATAAACTCAAAAATATGATGTCAGTTTAATGTTTAGCATTTTAATTTAGTAAAATAAATGTAATTATGTTAAGGCTTATTGTGGCCCCCTGGCTGAGAATATATGATGGCAAATCTTTAAGAAAAAAAAAAAATTCTCAGTAAAGACACCTGATGCAGTCTAGCTAAAACAAGCATATTCTGAGAGCCTCCCACTAAATCAATATATGAGGAATTCAGATCCCAGAGTGGGAGTGGGGCTGAAATAAGTCCAGTGTAAATCAATGGGAAATGTCTGTATGCCCACGAAAAGCACCTGGACTGGAGATCTGAATCAGACTGAAGGTGCTAAACACTGGCAATATGCCATAATCAATGACTGTCATGGAGAATGTGGGGCAAGGGCTGTATGTTCAGCATCACTAGCATCAATAAACAGAATTAAATGTGAAAAGTTCATCTTACTAATGACTTAATTATACCTGATTCTGCATGGTGAGATAGGAGAAGGTATTTTAAAATCCAAAAAATAAAAAACCTTAAACACCAGTCTGAGGCAGAGGTTACAGGAGGGAAGAAAAGAAACAGAGAGAGAGAGATCAGTGGGTGGGCAGAGGGGCACGTGAAGCGTGACTGTTGCTTTAACCTTCGTCACTGGCCCCTGACATGAGGACAAGTCTTGAGCAGCTGCTGTCTTACCGTCAAGCATCCCATAAGGCTTTGCTCAAATGGCCGCTGGAAGGCTCGTGGGTCTCCACACCAGTCCAGTAGCTCTGTAGCCGCTGTCTGAAAATTGGCCGGATTCTGTAAGTGCTGTTCGAACAGAAGAAATCACAAATATTACAACATTAAAATCTAGAGGGAAAATCAATATTTAAAGACTTAATTTTTAGCAATAAAAACAAACACCAAAAATATATTCAATATTCAACACTGTTGTAAAAACATAACCATAATACTTGAACATGACATGTCATCATCACATAAATATCACATAAAAATCATAATACTCCAATCATACAAGAACTTCAAATGCAGGAACTCAAGATAAGCATAATACAAGTATGTTTATCCACTTAAAAAAATAATTCCACTAAATGATGATTTAGAAAACTTCAAAATCAAGAAAGAAAGAAAGAAACTTTTGAAGAAATTCTGTCCAAAATTTGAAAATATCTTCTTTTATGTTTCACAGAACAAAATCATATAGGAAAATCATTTTTGATATGTAACTTGACATTTAATATATCATAAAATTGAACATCATAATTTTTCAACAACTATTACTTATTAATATATTCATATTTTTCAACTCTAAAACGTGTGTGTTCTTATTTACATACTGAGGGACATGTCAAAATTCATTTCTATGAAAAAAAATAATAATTTAGACTTTGTTCTATTCCAGAATATTTCTTTAAACAGACAGAAGCACTTGCAAACCTGCTGAAAAATATTTAATAAACATATAAACATTTAAGAGGATGTGAACTAAAAAACGAATTCTTCAACTGATTCTGCTCCTTTCTGAATCATATACCATATTCCTGATACATTTTATGGCATACTGACAAGCAGTATTCGACAAGGAGTGGTGTTTTGATCTTAAAGTGGATATCGTTTTCAGTCAGCCAAGTGCTCCAACTCCTCCTGCCCTTTGACTCGGTGCATCTGCACGGCCCTGCAAGAACCCAGCCGGTAACCCAAGGCCTCCTGGTCTGAACGCAGCTGTGCATTCTGGGACAGATCCACCCTCCTGACAAAGAGCTCAGTGTGCTTCAAGGCCTCCTCACACACCGCAGTGCGTCCTAATCCAGACTCTTCATCATCTTTTGTCCACTAAGATGTAATAGATCTGCACCTCTGAAAGCAATAGTCAAGCAGGGCCGGCCAATAAGGCGAGCACAAGAGGGGGGGCTTTGTGGCAGAATTGAATGAGAAGAGGCTTATTCTCTTTTCCCTACGATTTTTTTTTATTTATTGAGCGCCGAGGTTGTTTATCCTCCCCTCAGGACCGCCCTCCCCCCACCCAAACTCTCCAGCGACTGGTGGTGCACAAGACATGACAAGAAATTTAAACAAACGAGCAATCTGTACACCCTCTTCAGAGCCTTTGCACGTTTAATGCTCCAGCGCTGTTTGGCCGCTCTGAGGAGGAGACTGCGCACTTTGAAGACCATTATACTACGACGGACACCTCCTCTTCCCCGGCTCGCAGCGAGGAAGCGGCATTGTCTTCTGAGGGCGGCAGAGGTCGCCATTTGAATGAGCGAATTTGGTGTGTGTGTGTTGACAAAGAGCTCATCTGACAAAGAGCCAATGTCTACTGCCGCAGAACCCCGCTGAGTAAATCCTGCACAGCATAAGGGATATGCGGGTAAAAAATGTTCCCCCTCTCACCGCAAAAAGCTGGTGGAAAAGAATCTCCATTTTGAGGGAGGCGATTCTTTGTTTAAGCGGACATTCTGGTGTCTGGCTCCGACCGCACGATTATCAGGAAAGAGAGGAGGGGATGGAAAGCTCGCTGTTGTGATGGTGGGCACTCGGAGCCGTGTGTCAGCAGTGAAGGGTTTTTGGCAGGATCGCAACACAGGTGTTAACGCAACAGCAGCCAAAATCTCAGCACTCCACCTTTCCCCTGCTAAGCATGTGGTGTCCAAACAGGACCTCTCCACCTCAGGGCAGCTCTGTGTGTTATGATCAGTCACTCCAGAGGCATTAAAGTCATGTTGCTTGACCAAGCCTGGACATACTACAATATCACTGTATTACAGTCACCGTATAACAGAAAATAAGATGCTCTTGCTCTTTTCTTGCTGTCCTTCCAGCCCAGTTTTAGGAACCAAGCCTCAAACATGAATTGTTGTCAAGTATGTGTCACAACCATAAGAATATTCACATACACCGTTCACACACATACATGGAAAAACTGGAAATATCAGAGTATTTTTTTTTTTTAATGTAGGATTTCTAGCCCCATTTTACAACCCGAATTCCGGAGATGTTGGGGCGTTTTTTAAATTTTTGAATAAAATGAAAAGTAAAAGACTTTCAAATCAGATGAGCCAATATTTTATTCACAACATAACATGTTTAAAGGGAGAAATTTTACACTTTTATCCACTAAATGAGCTCATTTCAAATTTGATGCCTGCTACAGGTCAAAAAAGTTGGCACGAGGGTAACAAAGGGCTGAAAAAGCAGGACATTTTGAAAAGATTCAGCTGGGAGAACATCTAGCAAATTGCAAAGGCTTTGCAAATCTCATCATCTGCAGTGCATAACATCATCAAAAGATTCAGAGAAACTGGACAAATCTCTGTGCGTAAGGGACAAGGCCGAAGACCTTTGTTGGATGCCCAAGGTATATGGGCCCTCAGATGACTCTGCATCCCTCATCGGCATGATTCTGTCATTAACATTACTAAATGGGCCCAGGAATACTTCCAGAAACCACTGTCTGTTAACACAATCCCCCGTGCCATCTGCAGATGCCAACTAAAGCTCTATCATGCAAAAAGGAAGCCATATGTGAACATGGTCCAGAAGCGCCATCGTGTCCTGTGGGCCAAGGCTCATTTAAAATGGACTGTTTCAAAATGGAAAAGTGTTCTATGGTTAGACGAGTGTAAATTTGACATTCTCGTTGGAAATCACGAACGCGTGATAACCATCAGCGTGTTATATATGTTCAGTTCAAAAGCCAGCATCTCTGATAGTATGGGGGTGCATAAGTGCATACGGTATGGGCAGCTTGCATGCTTTGGAAGGCACTATAAATGCTGAAAGTTATATAAAGGTTTTAGAGCAACATATGCT
>SCHK01121415.1:0-13406 GCA_004124795.1 Poropuntius huangchuchieni
CACTGCTTGGTAGGGTCTTTTGCTTGGCTGCTAAGGCGTTACTAAGGTGTTTGTCATAGTTGATAGGGTGTTTCTATGCAGTTACTAAAACATTTGGGGTATTTGCTATGCTGTTGCTAGGGTGTTTTAAGTGGCTGCTAAGACATTGCTATGCAGTTGCTATGGTGTTTGGGAGTTTTACATACATACCCAAGTCCCAAGTAAAAAGAGCAACTTCTATGATTTTCTAGGCCCTAAATATGGAGTTCATGCATAATATAAACCCTTGAAGTTTTTTTGGGGGGGAGGGGTGCTTTTTATCCTCCACCTGGTGAAAACTGTACATATAATCACTTAGAAAAACACAAGCTCCACGATTTGACGTTTTGAAAATCCTCTAACCCTTAATTATGAACAACAGTATTTAGCAAGCACTGCTAATGACAGATATTTCATCTAGCTCCAAATCCGACATTTACTCAAGATACAAAGACAGAGTGAAGGAAAATAAGACACGGTGATGTGCTGAATTTCTTGTTAAAGCAGCCATACCGCCCTCCCCCCACACACAACAGGCAGACAGACGGGGAGCTGGAGTAAATGTGTGGAGGGATTTACGCTGTCACTTTCCCTTCCTCCTTCTCTTCGTGGCAACTCCTCTCTGACAGTAACACTTAGCATGGAGCGCTGCCTGTCTCTCCAGCCCTAATTCATAGACACCATACTTCAATACTTCCTACAGGAGTCCAGATCTACTGCTCACACGGAAAGAAGAAAGTTGGATCTCCCACAGCAGAAATTAGACATAAGAACTGGGGCTTTAGAGGCTGGTACAAAAGCTAATTGGCCTTAAATTTAGCTTGTGATGTGACCTAAATAGGCAAACAGCAGAAGAAACTGTTCTTTATTTTTTCCACTCTGGTGAGATGAGACAGAAATCAAGTATTTACCACAGTATACACTCTCATGGACAACTAATCTTTGAGTCAAGTGCCTCCAAACAGCGTTGCATAATGAAACACCATTCTAAAGTGTTCTCTCGCTTGCTCTATAAAAATATTTAATCACTTATGCAGTCTATGACTTATTAGTGGTGCTTGCAAGCACTTTAGAACTTTTCTAAAGAATTAGACTTACAATTTTTAGAAAAAACAGTATATAATTGTGAAATATTATTACAATTTAGAAGTTTTCTAATATATTTTAAAATGTAATTTATTCCTGTGATGGCAAAGCTGAATTATCAGCAGTCATTATTCCAGTCTTCAATGTCACATGATCCTTTAGAAATCATTCTAATATGCTGATTTGGTACTCGAACATTTCTAGTATTATCCATTTAAAAAAAAAAAAAACATTTGTGATGATTAACATTTTTTCAGTATTCTTTGAATAGAAAGTTCAAAAGAGCAGCATTTATTTATTTTTTGTAACGTTATAAATGTCTTCAGTATTGCTTTTGATAAATTTTATCCAATAAAAATATTTATAAAAAAACTTCTGAACAGATTTTGAACAGTAGTGTACATTAAGAGACACCCAAGTCATATCTAGAGATCATAGAAACTATTCTGAACACCCAGAACACCCTAGCAACCATGTAACAATGACCCAGAGCATGTTAGCATCATCGTGGCAATTTTATTTGCACAGGCACTCATTTCTTCATTAGTGGCAAAAATGGATTATGCAAGAGATCACTGAAAATTATCATCAAAAAGGCAACATAAACAGTGGACATTTATTTGGAAGAGAAACAGACACAAACCAAGGCCGTGCCCTCTTCCCTTAGGTGTATTATGACCAAATGAACAGTACAGCCATGCGTAACGGAACAAGGAAGGAGGCTGTGCCCCCTGCCCTAACCGCCATACTGTATTGCTGAGACACTGTGGGCAACACTTCCTGTAGGCACTGTGTTAACCTTCCTAAATATACACACTCAGAACATAACGAAGTCATACAAGCTGTCTTATCACTTACCATCCAAACAACCAACGTTTAACAAACCCAAACCCGCAAGATACTGCAGGAAGCATGTTGCAAAACAACCCTAATTCGTTTGGATTCCCTAACCTTTACACAGACACTGTTTGGACAGGCTTAAACGCAGTTAGTATCTGCTAGCTGCTGGGTTTCTTACGGTACCTGCCCAGGGTCACTAACGGTGGACTGTGTATGCCAGCGACCTCTTCCTCCCTGCTGTGGCCTCTGAAGTCCGGGCTTTTGATGTGCTAACAGACAGGCTCATTAGCGTCTCATTATCCAGAGCAGAGACACATACACAGCTAAACTGAATATTTACAGACATAAAACTGATTGATTACCTCATCAAGTGTTCTAGCACTAAATTCACACACCCATAATGCAGCTCTTATGAAACCACATTTCTTCATCTGAAAGTTTTTCTTCAGCTTCAAATGGTCTGTATAAATACGTATAAAATATTCCTGGTGACCTCATGGCCATTCAGTTGTAGTGGAAACAAATAATGACTATGGCACACTTGAGGAGTTCACAAAAGCCCTTCTGCTTTAAGAGGAGCTGCGAGCCTGCAGCACTATCTTCCTCCTACTGCATTAAGGCTCTATTCTTCTCTATCTCTCTTCACTACCCATTTTTATCTTTTAGAGGTGACAGGGTGCAATTAGGGATAGAAAGCGCTCTAGGCTCTCCTGAAGGAGGTTAAATAATAACTAACTATTAAGTTTTCCTTCCAGGCCTAGCGTTTCGGTTATGAAGTGTGAGTTCAGCACTGTGTTCGGCTCATGATCCGGCACCAGAGGAACTGCTTGCGCTCATCTAGGTTATAGTTTTGATTGACATGAACATTTTAGGAGAGATTGAGCTATGTAAATTATGCATTCATTGCCTTTCATTGTTTTATTTTCAGTTATTTTAATCATTTAAGGAGCAGAATCAAATAAGGTGCTCAGTCAAATGTAATTCTTAACAAAACACATTTTGGATGAATTCCAAAAAACATGTCCAGGTTTTAATTCGCCCCAAGCTCAAATGAGAAAAATAATCGATTTGCTGAAAGACAATGAAGCATTTTTTGAAGACAGTTCTTTTTTTTCATCAAATTCTCAAAGTTTGGACACTCTACTTCTTTGGAAATATTACTTATATATAGCTTACCGATGACTATGATTAGATTTTCATAGATTCTCTGCAATAAATTATACAGTAAAATGTAATCTATGCTAATTTAAATTTTTTATAATAAATAAAGTATTTATTTTTATTTATTTATTTTATAAGTTATTCTATTAATATTCTAATATAAACATTAAATAATAAAATTACATTATATCAAATTAGATACTAATTTAATTATGTAATATTAATTTTTTATTTCAATTCCTAAGTGTTTATATCACGAGATACATTGTGCATATTTGTAGAATATTACATCATGACANGTGTAATATTAATTTTTATTTCAATTCCTAAGTGTTTATATCATGAGATACATTGTGCATATTTGTAGAATATTACATCATGACACATTAATCACAATGCAAAAATGCTTTTTATACACTATATAATTTATTTGGACCTGGATATGTACTTAACAGGCTTCATGCAAGTCACCTTTTAATTTGATATAATATCTCATTTCAACTTATTTAAAGATTTCGATTCAATGTAAAAAATGTTCTGATCAGACCATGTCTTGCCAGTCGTCTGCATGATGACTGCATTGGCATTCTATGTAGCCTTGTTCCCTCGCAACCACAAAAAAGCGTCACGCCGTTCTCCTTCTCCTCTGAAGCTGGCCTTGCTGCTGGCCTGTACACAGAGCAGACCTGAGGGCGCAGCCTCATTAGTCATTAAAACCCAAGAACAACTGGGGGAAAAGAGAGAACATTTGTTCGCTGAATCAACTTCTATAAATAGCTATAATTGAAAAGGGATTTTAATGGTTGTTTTCCACTGGGCTGATAATAAGAGCAGGAGAAATTGTGCGCACTGTGCTGTTCAAAGCCCCTCAGCAGACTTTGAACTAACAACCGGAGGCACATTTTGTGAGTGGCTTATGGAGCAATTAAGCTCTGCTGAGCCAGGGTCAGTCCTGTTGTCTATTAAAACAGCAAACAACCACACAGGCACACCCATCCTACACACACAACACCAGCGAGACTGATCACTGACTTCTCTTCCATCTGCATACACAACCTCTCTATCCATGCAAATACAGAAAAATATGTCATCTAAAGATGACACCGTGATCCAACTTCCTACTGGAAACCAATAGATCCACTTCATGCAGATTTGGTGCTCAGGATCCATTTATGAACAAAATGTTCATAAGTGCATTGTTTAATTAAAATGTTTTTTACTGTCATTTTTTATCAATCTGATTCAAAACGTTTAAACAGTAGTATAACGAAACTGCATAGTGACCAGAGGCTGTCAAACTCCTGAAAGCACATAAAACATTCAATAAAAAAAGTCCAAGTTACTTGAATTTGGCATATCAGAAACAAAACTTGAGAGATCTGAGTGCTGAGATGGAGGGTTTGCGTTTCTAAATTTGTGTTCCTCCCACAAAGCTGCTATAGCTTTAAAAACTACAGCACATAAGTTATAAACTGTAGATTGTTTTTATGGTACTTCTATGATGCATGTTTTGAACTTGACACTCACCGCCCCCTTTAATTCACTGTATGAAAAAAAACCCAGCCAGTACATTCAGCTTAACTTCTCCTTTTGTGCTCCACAGAATAAAGAAAATCATCATTTCGGAACGACATGAGGGGGAGTAAATGATGATGACTGAATTTTTATTATTGTATGTACTTCTCCTTGAATACAGTGAAGCCAACAATCAGTTTAATAGTAATAGAAAGTGTCTGTGCTACAAATAAAGTGAGAGAAAATTCAAAGTATGTGAATATAAAACATTTTACAAAGCCAGAAATCAGTCTAAAGTTGTTAAGGTTAGCAATTAATTCAAAATTGCCAGCTTAGAATCAGCTAAAGCCAAGAGGCACTAACAGAGCCACAGTTTTTTTTAAGCAAATTTCGCACACTTTCACAGGAAGTTAACAGAGTGAGCTAAACTTCACAAGTGGAAAGCTGCAGGAACACCCTGCCTGATGAAACACAGACACATTGTGCTATCACGGAAGAGAGTGAGCCCCGGTCTGTCCGCATGTGCCTCGCTCAAATGTTGCACATATCTAGGAAACCGAGGAGCTTTTACAGTTTCCACTCAGCGTCTGAGGGGAACACAGAGTAATACTGTTCCTCTCTCAGCGGAGAGATTTGCGTAAAGTGTGTGTGGATCCACTCCAGTCTTGACTCATGGTCTTACAGACCAATCTGACAAAAGTAATGGGATGTAATAAGACTAATAAGGCTTTTAAATGGAGACTCGCTATCTGGTATTGTGCTGAAACACACCAGTCTGTAACTTGAGGACGAGCCTTTCTGTCCATTTAATGAGTGGCCACTAACTGTTAAACTGCTAAATAGTGACAGGAGGCAAAATGCACGAGAAAGACATTTGCTTTTGCATTTAAAACATTTAGCAGATGCTCTCATCCAGAGGGACTTCCAAAGTGCCTTAACTTCACATGTGAGACTGCCATGGCCAACAGATGGCGAGCGTTTCAGAGAGTTATCTGCTAAATCCATCAATTTATCAGTGTACAAGCTATCATACAATCCGAACAAGCTAAATGTACTTCTGAAACAGGTTTGGCTTACTATCCCAATCATTAGATTAACCAGCTAGACTTCTTTCCAACTTTTCCTCAAGAAAATCCATGATCTTCTTGAATGTTTTGACACTTACTGCTGCAGTGGCCTGTTGGAGGGCCTGGGTAGCGAAGCGGGCCACATGGTTGATGATGGGGGCGAAGTTAGTTGGTCCATAAAAGCGGATGTGAGGGAGGCAGTTGGAATAAGCTTGAACGATCCCCTCAACACCTGCATGCACATAAAACACCATGATAGATACTAACTTAACTTTATCTGTGGATGCTACGGAAAATGTTTGCGAGCCTCACCTGAGCAAAAAGGGTTGGTAGGGTTAAAGTTGATTGCAAATTCATGGGATACCTGGAATATAAAGAGAGAAAAGAATAACAACATGTGAGTAGCTAAAAAAGACAACAAAATAGGACTAATACATTTTTAATGTTACAATCAACAGCTGGAGTGCCCTTGATGGCCAGCCGGTGATTGTAACATTTTATATATTTATGACACATACTACAGTTCAAAAGTTTGGGATCTGGTTTATGTCTTATTATCAATGTTGAAAACAGCTGTGCTGCTTACTTTTTTTTGTAGAAACTGTGATACATTTTTCCAGATTTCTTTGATTTATAGAAAGTCTGAACAGCATTTATTTATAAAAGAAATCCATCATGTTTTTATGGTCACTTTTGCTCTGTTTAATGGATCCTTGCTAAATTATTAACTTCTTTTGGACTAGAAACTATTGAACAGTAGTGTATATTTCATATACTGCATACGTCACGGCAATTATTAACAGCACAAATATGCCTTATTCACAAAACTCCACAAGTGCCATTTTCTGGCACAAGTGCTATTTTTCATGTTATGCTGTTCTAATTTAAGATGTTTGTGTACAGTTGATCATAACAGCAGTTATTCATCAATTGATAGAGAAGAACACTATAACTAGGCATATATAACAAGCAGCAGAGATAAGTGCTAAAAGAAACACAATGCATGCAAATAAACAGCACTAAAGCCGGGTGCAATTTTTTCCTTGTGAAATCCCCCCCTCAGACTTCCTTGTATTCACTCCAGTGCCATGGCAACGCAGATGGGATGACAGTTGCATAATCAATGGGATATGTGAGTATTATTCATTTTCTTTATCTGCCTCTTCTCTGTCTTGCACTTCATATTCTCGTTTCCATTTCACACTTCCGAAAGCTTTAGCAGCCTTTCACATTCAATTCCATTTGATTATTTCAAAGGACAACTAGTATGAGATGCACAAAAATAAACACACAAAAATAAATTTACGTGGACACAAATGCACGTAGTTATGGACGCTTTTCTCACCTTCCAGTCGGGTGGGAGTTGAGCCCCAAATCCAAGTGCAGGAAACATTTTGTCCCTGTGGACAAGAAGTGTGAATAAGAAGGAGTGTGATTTTATCAGACACTGCTTTTGTGGCCATATGCAGACCTTTAAATTGTGTTTTTATTAAAAACACTGTTACATACGTGTCATAGTCTTGGATGATCTGGCCTACAGCCCAGATGGCGGACAGATATTCGTTGCTGCCCATTGGGTTGATATAATGCAGAGACGACGGCTCCCTGGGGTTGCCATTGGACGCTGTGAAATCGATGCCAACCTGGAGAAACACACATTCACAATGTAATACGCTAATGCGTGCCAATTGGACTGGTGTATAATAAAAAAAAATACAAGCAGCTGTTAGTACGATGCATTTCATAAGCTTTTCCCTCAGTTAGTGGGGCATCAAAGCTCATAGCTAAAGGCGATGTTGTTAACACCCAGGGAGGTTGTACCGTCAGATCTGCTCAAGCTGAGATCTGATAGCTCTGTCCTATGGCAGTCATGAACCAGGAAACATGTTCTCCGACTACATCCTTACAACAAAACATGTTTACTAATGCAGGGGAGACCCTGTGTCTAACCTTCACACTTGCTAGAGCACACCTAAACACTGGATGATCACTCCCCCGAGGCTGAAAACAGATTAATGATGGGAACGGAAAGGAAAGAGGGTGGAAATGATAGGACGAGGGGAATAGGAGGTGACAGAATGAGGGTGCCCTTTATTGTAGTCGTCCTCACATTGCCTGTCATGGCCTCCGGGTGACCGAGCTGTGAAGTTTAGCGCATGAGTATAAACCGAAGTGATGTCTACTATATTTTCTCTGGTGTGCTTGTTACAACTGTTTCTTTGCAGGAGTATCTGTCTTGCAGTAGATAAATTTGGAATCATGGAATATATAACATGCCCTTCAGTTCACGCCGTATTAAAGAGAGAGTTCAGCTATAAATTAAAATTCTGTCATTGTTTACTGCCCTCTTTTTTAAACTTTTATTCTAAAAAGGAGATATTTTGCTTTCTCCTCCATAAATGATGGCTGAATTTTCATTTTAGGTGTAATGTTTCTTTAAGAAGTACAGCACAGCTGAAGACTAAAATTTTGGTTTTTACCTCAAAATACAATAAAATAACCTACAGACCTTGCCCAATTCTACTGTCCAGAATTTTGCAATGTCCTTTGATGCAGTGAGTATAATCCAAAAAGCCCTTTCTCCATCTTCAATATAAAGAGAAAACATCTCTTCTGAATGCTGCATTCATGAGTCTGTTTGCCCACTGTTGAACCCTGAGCTTGACTGGCTTTATAAAGATGCTGTGAGTACTTGGTAAACAGCTGCACTGAAGCAGCATGAGGACTGAGATCACAGCTGCACCACTGAAGAAGATACTAGATAGAAGAAGAAGAAGAACTACCAGCACACTGGACGAATGATGAAGAGAAAAAAGGAAAGCAGTAAATGACCTAAAACATTAATCTTTGCTAGAAGAAATTGAATACAATGTCTTCACAAATACCGTCAACAACTGTCAAGTTTAAAGGGCTAGTTCACCCAAAAATGAGAATGCTAGCATCATTTATTCACTCATACGCCGTTTTCTTGGTGCATTGGCAAGAGAAGTAGTGATGTCAGATTAAATCATTCTTTTCAGTCAATTGTTTTTAGTAAACCAGACCTGAATGGTCATGAATGATTCACTCATAAATCAAACAAAATCAAAACGCTTATGGCTTCAGAACTTCACTTATAGTATACTTTTATGATTCATTGGCTTCCTTTTTGAAGCTTAAAATGACTAGTACCTGTTTAATACAACTGAATGGAAAAGAGCATGGACAACGCTTTTCAAAATTTCTCCTTGTGTGTTTTTGCAGAAGACAGAAAATCAAACAGGTTTATAACAAAAACTGAGTAAACAGAATGTTCATGTTGCATGAACTAATCCTTTAACAGACAGGAAAATATTTAAACATAATAAAAATCTATACAGAAAAACTGCACTGGGGAAATCTGTGAGGGCTTATCATAATCTGCAGGGAAACAAACAAGCATGCATCATAAGGTGGCGTCATGCAAACAAGATATCAAAATCACTTTCCTTTGTTCATAGGCTCACGCAGCTTCTCTCGCTTTCTCTCCCTCTCTCTTTTTTACATCCCTGTGCCTCTCTCTGTCTTTAGTTTCAAATGAGAGACATGGACCTCTACACTGCAGCACACTGTAACTATAGCAACCTGTGAATTTCACTCACATTCTGTATCATTTCTTACCAATCACACTGGTGAAGGCAATTGAGTCACATAAAGGAACCATATATAGAGCCTGCTCAACTGGACAGTGTACAGAAAGAAAGCTTTTAGAGTACCGGATTCAACAAATTTGACTTTAACCATCATTTACACTCAGAGATGTAAACCATCAAACAGACACTTCAAATCTGACACTTTACAACCCTCTCGATTGCATTCTGCCATTGTGGTTTTCAGCTAAAATGTTTCTCAGTGACAGAATATATTTTCAAAATCATCTGCATACAAATGATGTTTTTGCATTTTGCATGCATGAACCCCCCTCCCCTCAAATCACTGACAAAAAAAACAAAAAACACATTCAATTCCAGAGGTGACGTTATCATACTTACAGTAAACATGAGCTGACAGCCACCCAGAATGTAGTCCAGGAAGGAGTAGTCTCTCGTAATCTAACAAAGAAAAACGGCACAGCAAAACGTTTTATATTCACATATACAGATCACGTAACTACCCTTTACATTCCCTCAAGCTAAAGGTTGTAAAAAGGCTGTTAATGTGAGTTCAAATGGAGATTTAGTGAGAATAACTGAGTCATGTTCTGTTTTAATGCCTGAATCCATCAGTAGAGGTGATTAAATGGTGACGGTGCAAGAGTGACAGGTGTTTTGTGCTGATATTAATACATGTTATTTAAAGAGGATTTAGCACTATTAAACTAATCTGTCCTTAAAGCGAAACCACAATTAAAGGCCTTTATTCATATTATAAATTTAATTAAATAAGCCGGAACATGGAAGGTGCTTTAATGTGCAAGCAGAATGTATTTAATACTGCTTTTTTGTTGCCTGTGAACAGCGAACGTTTCAACATTTTCATTCCCTTTTTATTTCCTTACCTTGCATGACTTCATTATTATGACCCCAGAGTTTTTGTAGCTCTTTTTCTTCTGTTTTTTAGGATTAATGCACTCAAACTCAACCTGTGAACAGAGAGCACTGTGTTAGTGTCCACTTTAATTAATTCTTTATTTAATTTTTGGTGAATTCAGACAAAAAATAATAATAATTAAAATACTGTAAAATATTATTATCTAATAATAATAACAATATTAATTTTATTTCAGCAATCTTGAATATTTGCATATACTTTGCAGTGATTTATTCAGATTATATCCTGGTCTCTTGATATTAGTAGCTGTAATTCTGCTAATATAATAAATCTTCTAACTCAGAATCAGCTTTCTTTATTTGAACCAATGATAACATTAATTTAAGTTCTCTCTCAAGACAGATATTTTGTATAAAAGCTACCATACTGCCACATTGCCTATTCTGAAAAGATAATACAAGTATCAGCATCATCTGTGAATTCTAGTGTGAGCATCCGAGTGAAATGTGAACACAGAGGGGTGACAATCACTGCGGGAGCTCAATTCGTTTACAACATGGCACAAAATACATCATATCTCTTAGCTAAGGCTGTGTAAAAGAATGTAAGTACCTGAAAGGAGCAAAAGGGCATTTATTAGCACACTAACTCTTTCTCCAGGAGAACATTTACACATGCTCTGCCTAAGTGTCACTGGCGACACACAATGCTTGTTCTGGTAAACAAGGCAGCGGTAAAATAAGAGCGATTTGCATCTCAAAAGAGCCAGTTACTCTCTCTTTTTCTCCCTCCCACCTCTTTTCTCCTTCTCTCTCTGTCTGTCCCTCTCTCACTCACTAATTCTCAGCTTCATTATGCCAGATAATGAGGCATAGCTAGTACTCACATAGTATTCTGGCGCAAGAGTGGCAGGCACTAGTGTGAGCCAAGCTTTACTTCACGCATTTAGTTCCTACATTCTGGAAATTATGAATCTCTACAGTGTTAATTGAAGGCAAGCCCACCTCCACTCCATTCTGTGCTTCACTCATCTTGTTAACGGTTGTCTGAAACTCGCCGATGAAGTCATGACCTCCGTCGTTGTCATAATCGTAGCACAGCACCTACGATATCACACGTTTACTGCGAGTATTGAAATGTATGAACATGTTAAAGGAAAGGGATGCTGATACAATTTTGCAGAATTCATTCTGGGTCATCAGGGCGAGATGCGATATGAGCAAGAATAATCGAAACTGCTTAGTAGTTCTTTGAATAGGTGAAAGATTGGATAAAGTAATGATACAGTTTTTGTTTAGAATAAAAGAGTTCAAATCTGGACCAAAAATATAGCTTTTTTTAAACAAACCAAGCTAATTTTTAACTTTTGTTGTATGAAAAAGAGTCACAGAGTGACAGAATTTTAAAACAGATGGTCTTCAGAAGCTGCAAACTGATTGGACATAATGTATTTGGGCACATACTACCATTCTTCAAAAATCATCCTAAAATATTGCTCAAGAAATATTTCTGATTATTAACGATGTTAAAAAACAGTTGTGCTGCTTAATATTTTTGAAGAAACCATTATACTGATATTTTTCAGGATAGATTCAAAAGAACATCATTTATTTGAAATAAAAATCTTTTGTAGCATTATAAATGTCTTTTAATTATGAATGTGATGCATTCTCGTTCAATAAAAGTATTCATATCTTTATTAAAATTCTTATTTTGAATGGCAGTGAAAATGCATGATTTCTGCCAGAGACAAATACTTTTTTTTCACCTAAAATAATCTAATTTCTAAAGCTAGATTTATTTCATGAGTATATTTTCATGTTTATATCGTAAATATGTTATGTTAAATAACCTAGACAAAATTCTACTGGTAATATTCACACACAGACTA
The DNA here is from genome assembly GCA_004124795.1 of Poropuntius huangchuchieni. Classification (NCBI taxonomy): domain Eukaryota; kingdom Metazoa; phylum Chordata; class Actinopteri; order Cypriniformes; family Cyprinidae; genus Poropuntius; species Poropuntius huangchuchieni. The sequence goes on from SCHK01121415.1 coordinate 12,088, forward strand.
CTAGATAAAGACACACCTTGATGTTTCTGTCCACATCTCCATTACAAAGTGAGATTAGAGGCACTGTGAAAGGCTTCCATACAGGATCCAAAGTGTTCTTAATGACCTGAAGTCACACACACAAATGGCTATTATTCTCTTCCTGGCCTTCATTAAATGCATGAATACAGTCTGTAAACATCTTAACATCTGACAAAACTGTAGGAACAAAAGTGTACATAAATGAGAATATCAGCAACACAGTTTCTATTTGGCATCTCACCTCTGTTCTGTGAACCATCATCCATTTCCCATCATCCCCTTGTTTGTGGAATTCTAAATAGGGATCTGATTTACCGAAAAAGTCCTGAAAAACAGCCACCAACAAAAACATCATCATCCTCTATCACTGAGTGCTTTTTTTAAGTACTTGAATTGTTTTCACAACCTCTTAACTCACCTTTTTATCCAGCTTCCTCCCACACATGGTTAGGGTGATTATTCTGTTGTCTGATAACTCCTGGGCTGTTATCTAGACCAAACGGAGCATATTATGATTCTTTGGTACAAACTCCATCAATGCATATGTCTGTTATAGTGTATTATGTGGTGTCTTACTGTGATGGCCCCCTTCCCTGCTGGTTTGCCATTAGCCAGAATCAGTGGTCGATGTAGCTTCTTATTTGACACAATCTAAAACAGAACAGATGGCCTGATAAACGCACAAGTAGAGGCAATACAGAGAGCTAATTTATCATAACTAAGATCATAAAAGCTTACGTTAATTACTTAAGATTATCTCATTACAGTGGTGTGAAACAGCATATAGCACATTGATCTGGAAGTAGGTAAAATATGAAAGTGCTACCGTACCACTCCCAGTGTGCAGGTGAATTCACCCAAAAAGTCGTGTTCGTAAAGCTGGCTGCTGCATTTGTCCTCATCAAACATGGCAAACTTGAGCTTCTGGACCTCCTCAAAGTGGTAATCCACTTGGAATTTTACACCAAATACTGGATTCAGGTTGTTCACGGCAGTCTCTGTTCGAGCCAGCTGTAATGAAATATAAACGTGTAATGAAATATAACATGTGATTAACAGGATTTACACACACTTATGGTGCAACTTCATTCACTCATTATATGTCTTTCCAGTAGTGTAATATAAAGTATAAAAAATAATTTTTGCAAATTAGGTGAAAAGTGAATTACTAAAAGTTAAAAGATAAAAGATAGCCCAATATATCAAGCTGGCAAATTAATTTAGCAATATTCTCAGGTCACATCTCACCGTAAAATCAAATCAAGAGTTACGCTTTTGTAAAAAAAAAAAAAAAAAAA
>SCHK01121496.1:0-10249 GCA_004124795.1 Poropuntius huangchuchieni
AAACATAAACCACACGAGTCAACGCGATAAATATAATGACAGGCGATATAAGATTCGAAAAGACGGACCGTTTTTTAGTATATTTCAACATAAACAGACATAGCTAGACAGGTAATGAACACATCTAATTATCATTTATAATTTATTTTCAGTTGAATTGTAGTAAGAACATGTAACAGACCGATGTGTTTAAAGAGAATACTGTCCCAACATGCAGTAAGTCAGGGAACTTACCAGTGACCGAACTCGTGTACACGATCTACTGATTCACGAGCTCGGGAGCTAGGGAGCTGATTGAGACGCACCCCTAGATAAGCATAATAGAACAGTTCGATGTTAGCATGTTGCTAAGCTATCAACACAACACTAATAAGCTAAACAAACACATACTGTGGCACACACTCAAATATTTGCTAATTAAAGCTAGTCAAGATCAGATTAAACATTTATGATCAAACTTTCTCTTGGTTCTGTTGACCATCTTGGATTCTTTGTTATACGGAGCCTGTTGCAATGCACTTTGGGAGGACTACATGTGATTGAGATCACTGAAATATTCACTCAAACAATTTGTTCAAAATGGATAGTGATATCTAGCAAGTAAATCCAAAGTGAAACTCTAGATGATGCAGTCCAATAGGTTTTAACTCAATCTGACATAATGACATCATTATCACATGGCACAGATGATTGGTCCTTTTCAAATCAGCAGCCAATGAGCTTGCTGCTCAACATACTTGGCAGTGTTTGCTGTAGCAGTTGCAGTGCCCTTCAGAAACCCTCCACCTTCCCCAGCTCCACCTGTGGTTCATGTGGTTCAGGGGTTATTTTATTTATGTTATACTGTATGTGCAGCAGCAGTATTTCTAACACGCTCACAGTAGCATGTATGTGGATGTTTTAGCAGTAGCAAATCTCGGCACTTGCTCTGCTGCAGCAGCAGTGTAACAGATCTATTTCGCCATGACCAAACACATAAACATTGTCATATTACCATGCTAATCTCTCAGAGAGTCGTCATGACAGATCTTTATTCAGGAATGGAATCAGGAATGAATCACTGGCTCACTTGATTAGTTCAGAAACAGTTTAATTCAGGAACAAAACACTGCAGTGTTGCTCTAAGATGCACAAATGTTCTGCTCCAGCTTTATTTGGAATAAGCCTGTTTTCACTGATGAAAAACAGATACATTTGTGTTTAACATGTTGCTTACTCAATATAAATTTTTTGTTTAAATTGTTTGTTTAAATTAAACCAATATGAGATTTGCGTGCTCATTCGCTGACATTCAGGAAAAAAACATTCTTTCTTGTGTTTCACATCATATCTTATATAAAATGCAAAAACCCATACAGGGATATTTTTTATTTTCATAATTTGAATTATAAGGGCATTCTAATTGTATTCTAATAGGCTTTATCTTGCAGTGAATACCTTCGTACTCTCAAAACATGTTTTTGTTTGTTTTTTGCAAAGTGAGTGACATACTCGATAGTGTTAGCTTGCATATTGTTAAAACAACAATTGCAATATTATCATAGATAAATATCACACATCCCTATGTAATAATGCCCTAAAATCTTTCAAAAAAACCCAAGTTTCTTTAAGTCCAGCGTATACACGTGAACACTTAGCCGAACACAGTATGAATTTTAAAATGCTTCGCTTTAGTCAGTATTTGTAGCAGCTTTTGTTACCATTTCTAAACTGCATATGGCAGACATTAAAACCTTTTTCTTTATAATGTTTTACACTTTAATTTGGTGTAAATGTTTTCCATTCGCCGTTAAAACTGAAATAACAGTCACCACAGTTCTGCCATAATTGTTTGCCAGAAGTAAGTGGCAATTTACTGCTGAAGAGCTACAAGCTTCTGCCAAACACTTGCAACAAAACATTTCATTAGTCATAAATTTGCCACAAATTAACTGCAAGCTTGCCTCAAATAAACAGTTTTTACAAGGGCATTGTTGTGCTCTGATAATCTCATTGATTTGTCCTTTAGTAATTCTATCTTCTGCAAGCTGTTTATGTGTGTCTGCTTGGCTGTTTTCCTGATCTCAGCAGGCTTCCTGTGGTTAAATTCCTGCATACATTTACTTGGTCATTATATTGACATTATACCGTTGTTTCAAATTTTCTACTGGGTTGCTGTGTACTGCGTACATAGACTGTATTATAAGGGAAAAATGAACCTCCAAAGTGACAAGTTTGACATTAGCATGTTGCTAAGCTAATAATGTGATACTCTAATAAGCATAAAAAGCAAACAACATTTCTTGGAGCTTTGGGGGACCCAGGTTAAATCCTGGTGTGTGGTTTCTCATGGCCTTTCTGATAAGCTGAGGCCCCCTCGTGGGTCCCGGACCCCTGGTTGAGAACCACTGATCTACACTCTCTGAATCCACTGCCTTGTCTGAGGAACTGCAAAAAAGCACATATATATTGGGTAAAACAGTCCATATTTCATTAGGTTTGTCAGTAAAAATTGTAGTAAATACTGTTATAAATCAAAATGTCTCTGGAATTTTTTTTCATATCATTCGTCACACAAAGATTTCTCCTTCAGTATTTCTATCTTTTGCAAGCTGTTTGTGTGTGTGTGTGTGTGTGTGTGTGTGTGTGTGTGTGTTTGGCTGTTTTCCTGATCTCGAAAGACTTCCTGTGGCTCCCGATGGCTGCTCTCCTGCATACATTTTCTTATGTACATAATGTCAGGCTGTTATAAATGACACCAGCCTTTATAAACTAACAAATAAAGATTTATATGTTTATGACTAAATATTTGTGTTCAAACTTACAGTAAGTATAACTTACACAGAGAACATGCAGACAGGCAGAAAGATAGACCACATACATGCTACAAAATTGCTGGAATGTCAACCGCATTTAAATTTGGAAGTTAATTTATTAAATAAAATTAAATGTATATACAATGTGTGTGTGTGTGTGTATATATACTGTATATATCAAAAGCTGGGGTTGGTGATATATTTTCATATTTTTTTAAACAAGGTCCTTGTGGTTACAGTAATTATACAACAAAAGCAGACATATTGTGATATTATAAATATATGAATTTTCATTTTCATTATCATTACTCCAGTCTTCAGTGTCACACGATCTTTCAGAAATCATTCAAATATGCTGATTTGCTGCTCAAGAATTTTTTCTTATTATTATCAACGTTGAAAACAGTTTAAACTGTGGGGATTCTTTGATGAATAGAAAGTTCAAAAGAAAAGCATTTATTTGAAATTAAATTGAAATTGAAAACCCTGTCTCTTCAAATTAATGCATCATTGCTAAGGGCTAAACAATTGTAAAGTAAAAATTTGATCAAAGAGGGCAGCTTTCTTTCCTACACTGACATACTTATAGAAACAGGAATTTTGTGCATCAAATAGATCATATAGCTATTTGATTCACTAATTAAACTGAAAAGGCATTCTCAAGTCAATTCTAAATGACATACAACACTGCCATGCGAATTACATGCACACAAATCCAACTAATGCACAAATGTCTAAAAAAGGCACAAACAAACACATACAGGGCTTCTTAATGAGGGCCCCAGAAAGCTCCTCTCACTACAAGGCAATCAAGCCACAGAGTAAATACGACCATCTGACTGCATGATGTTTAATTATGAATCGGCAGGCGGCACCACAAACAGCGACATCCATCACTCCCCAGTGTCTGCACTGCTCGGCCAGGGGGAGGGAGAGAATCACTCAGCCCAAAATCGAAGGCTTTCAACCCCGAAGAACTGCACTGCACCTTCCTGTATCCACTTTAACCCCATAGAAAACAGTATTGATCATCAGACTGCAAATGCAAGGTTGTCCTGAAAGCAGGAGCATGCATGCAACAAAGCAAAATTCAAGGACGGTACGTCAGGAGATTTTATTTTATTTTATTTTTTATTTATTATTTTTATGTTTTTTATGTGAACTGTCTCTTTAACAGTGTGACCATGATGGTTCACCAGCTATATCAGCACTAACCAGCAACCATCATACTTCCTTCCCCTTTCAAGAGCACAACCTACATGCCCACATTTAGCAAATATTTTAAAACTAGCCTAGAAAATATTGTCTTTCCCACTCTCGGAGTTCCTGCTACCAATTCACAATTAAGATCACTTAACATTAAGCTGAGATCAGCATGAGCTCCCTGATGCAGCTCTGCAGTGAGGCCCCTTGGTCCTACAGGCAGAGCTGCATGAGTAACCCTTGTGAATATACTGTAATGGCCAAAATTGATGTAAAGAAGGGACATGTGCACAATATTTGATTTTAATGACCCAACAAGTTTAATTAAGAACATGTTAGATTAGGAACAGGGTAACTCAAAATAGTTAAAGGCAACAAAAAACAAACAAACTAAAGCTTATCATGCAATATGGGTTTATTTAACTACTGTATGCAAAAAAAGCATAAAAAAAGCAAAATCTCACAGTACTACAATATAATCAGTTATTCATATTTTTATTTCCTGTACATTCTTCAATATGCATGTTTCATTATCACAAATGAAATATTAAAATGTGGAGCACATACAAAAGTTTCAAACTCTCCAAGCACAACTACGCAATATGCTTAGTACTGTAAATCTACATCAACATAACATCAATATGTTTAAATAAAGGGTGAAAATCTAAGTTTTTCTAGGCTCGACAGCACATTTAGCCACTACTGTACTTCCTTTTCCTTTCCTGTACTGCATCCCATTGGGCAAATGTTTAACAACACTCTCCTAACCTAGAAATGTCTCTCATAGTTTCTGTCATCCATCCACAGTTAGTAAGATCACTTAACATAGAGCTGAGATCAGCATGTGCTCCCTTGTGCAGCTCCACCGTGAAACCCCCTGGTCCCACAGGCATAGCTGCATGAGCAGCCCCAGTAAATATACTTCCTTTCTCTCACCTCATCTAAAAAGTATTCTTGTACCCTCCACAGCAGATCTTTCCAGCCCTCTTAGGTACTGCCATCCATCCACAGCTAAAATTACTCAACATAGAGCTGAGATCAAAATGTGCTCTCTGGTGCAGCTCAAATGTGAGACCCCATAGTCCCAGAGGCAGAGCTGCACGACCAGCCCAGTAAATATACTTCCTTTCTCTCACCTCGTCTGAAAACTATTGTTGTACCCTCCACAGCAGGACTTTCCAGCTCTCATAGGTACTGCCATCCATCCACAGATAAGATTACTTAACATAGAGCTGAGATCAGAATGTGCTCCCTGGTGCAGCTCCACCATGAGACCCCCTAGTCCCAGAGGCAGAGCTACACGACCAGCCCAGTAAATATACTTCCTTTCTCTCTCCTTATCTATAAATCATTGTTTTACCCTTCACAGCAGGACTTTACAGCTAAACCAGCACTAACCACCATAATCCAGCACGAAAATTCAAATTGGACTTTTCAGTGGCAGTACCTTCCTATATTCACTTTACCTCAAGAGCAAACCATACTGATGCAAGAAAGCAAATTCAACTCAAAGAGAGTTTGAAAATGATCAATATGCCATAAGTTTGCATTAGATGTTGTAAAATATCAATTTGAACAGGTCTTAAGCAAACATTTTCTTGCATCAATAAACCATAAAAATGAATCTTTTGTAGCTGTGTTGACACATAATGCAGAATCAAAAAAAAACATCTGTGCCCTTATTGATCGATTCTTCACATGATATCTCTCAGGTCTTTTATAAGAGACAATTTGCCGCCACGGTATAATTTTTGCAAGCTGTAGAGAGATGGTGGAATAATGCAGGCACATTGATTGACGGATTGATTTAGTGAGAGAGGGGGCGGGGCCTGGCTTTTGCTGAGCTGCGGTTTCGTGATCAAGCTTCACGCCGGCTCTCTGAACCTCAGTGTGCTTATTAGATTTGCACATTAATGTTTGATGACTTTGCTCATCCGCACCAGCACAAGCCAATCGGTTGCAGCCAAAGGCACTCAAGGTCAGATGGCGACGCATCACTTCCCCCTGGAGGTGGGGGCAGGGGCGAGGGTGGGAAGGGCGAGGTGTCACCTTTACAACCCATCGGCCAATTAGAAACCCGGCAGGGTGCATTGTGGGAGTATGCAGGGCTCATGTGATCGTGATATATGATATACGCACCAGCTCTACTGCACAGAGTCTGGAAAGGAGATTATGTGTTCGGGAGGATGGGCGGCAAAACAAATGGCCCTATTTGTCCACTAGATTTAGTCAACACATTTCACGTTGCATTCTGAAGTGAATGCTCTTCATCTTTATACTGAGGTGAGAGAAAAGAGAGAGATGGATGAATGTTTGGTGGATAAAAAGGAAGACATAGTGCAGGAATTGGACAATAGAGACACACTGAAAATGCTGAGAAATATATCTGTACTTAAAAGACCAGCTTGAATTTCCTTGCTGGATCCTGCTGGTTAGTGCTGGTCTAGCTGGGAGACCATCACGGCAATTTTACCTGTATATAATTGGTCCGGGGCCCTCTAGGAGGCCTCAGCAAGTTTCCATTGGGGCCTCGAGATGACTTGAAATAAGCATTAAAATAAGCTAAAATGACTAAAAATCTAAATATTTTCTATTGTAATTTTCTCTCTTTATTCTTTGAAGAATTTGTATTCTTGCAAAACATGGATGTACGAGGTAGCCTAATTTTTTGTTTTTGAAAAATTATGCAAGTTATGTAAAATGTTAAAATGGCAATGGACATTTTTATACAAAATAAAATGCTTGTAGTTGTGCCAAGCAGTGTAATATTACATTAGATAGAAATTGCCAGTAAAAATATTTTTAAAAACCCTTATCCAGTAAATTATGAATGAGTGGAAAAGTCATTTAAAGTAATAATTAATAAGCAGGATCCCTGAAGAATATTCAGAGGTTTCTGAAATTCATTTTTAGGCTAATTATTTGAGTTACTTTAGTTATGGACTTCTAGCTTGAGAATAGAAAAAAAGTTATATATTTTTAGTAGATGTATATTAGTAATGCATTTTATGGATTTAATGATGGATTTTATTATTTATTTTATTTTATTGGTAACACTTTAGCATAGAGAACAATTCTCACCATTAACATATTGGCTTATATTGGCACATATTCTGTATGACCCATTACCTAAACTTAACAACGACCTTACTAACTATTAATAAGCAGTAAATTAGGAGTTTACTGAGGAAAAAGTCATAGTTAATGGTTTGTTAATAGCAACAACCGACCATTTTATTTCAGTTTTTATTATGTCAGTACTTAAAGTATTAAAAACGAATAGCAAAGAACAATGTACACTAACAGTTATATAAACTCTAACAAAATTGTCTCCTATAGTGTAACTGAGCCAAATCAGTTTTTTTTTTTTCTTTGGACAGTTCTTCAAAGCAAAAAACTTGGGTTTGTTACCCAGAGGCAACACTGTGCAATTAAAATCAGGGTTAAAGAAGCCTGGTGGGGACACTAGCTTTCCAAAAACAACATATGCTGTTGACCGGCCATGCTGGTCTTTTTTAGCTGGGATTTGACTTGGACGAGATGAAAGTGTTTAAGAGAAGAAGAGACAGAACGAGGTATCCATTTGGAGTGTGCCGCACTGGCATCTGTGTCTTCAGTCTCCTGGCACTGGAAGCGTTTGGAGATGGAGATTTTCCTTGAAGTCGTCTGTCAGCGCTCGCCAAGAATAAAGCCTCCATCTGACACTCAAAGGTAAAATGTAATGCCAAAACGCTCCTGCAGACCGAGTCCTCAAAAACTTTAACACCAACCTGCTGCGTGGTGCTTTATAAAACTCAGACCATCTGTTTCACCTTTCTATAGCCGTCCCTTCTCCACAGCAGGAATTTCCAGCTCTCAAAGGTCCTGCCATCCATCTAAAACTAAGATCACTTAACAAAAAGCTGAGATCAGCATGTGCTCCCTGATGCAGCTCTGCTGTGAGACCCTCTGGTCCCAGAGGCGGAGCTGCCTGTAAATACACTTCCACCCCCCTCAAGAAGCTCAACCCACATATTCCCCATTGATCAAAAGTTTAACAACACTCTCCTAGCCTAGAAACTAACATTGCCTCCTCCACAGCAGGACTTTCCCATTCTCAGAGGTCCTGCCATCAATCCAAACTAAGATTATTTAACAAAAAGCTGAGATCAGCATGAGCTCCCTGATGCAGCTCAGCTGCAAGGCCCACTGGTCCCAGAGGCAGAGCTCCCTGTAAATGTTCCTCCTTCCCTTTTCAAGAAGCTCGACCAACAAATCCCCTATTGGGCAAATGTTGACAACAATTTCCTAGCCTATAAACTAACATTGCTTCCTCCACAACAGGACTTTCCCACTCTCAGAGGTCTTGCCATCTATCCAAAATGAAGATCATGCAAGAAAAAGCTGATGTCAGCATGAGTTCTCTGATGCAGCTCCACTGTGAAGCCCCTCTGGTGCAAGAGGTGGAGCTCCCTGTAAATATACTTCCTTCCCCTTTCGAGAGGCTTAACCTACAAATCCCCCATTGGGCAAATGTTTAACAACACCATCCTAGCCTAAAAACTAACATTGCCTACTCCACAGCAGGGCCTTTCAGCTCTCAAAGGTCTTGCCATCTACCCAAAATGAAGATCAAGTAACAAAAAGCTGAGATCAGCATGTGCTCCCTGATGCAGCTCCACCATGAAGCCTCCTGGTTCAAGAGGCAGAGTTCCCTGTAAATATACAATCATTTCCTTTTCAAGAAGCTTAACCTACAAATCCCCCATTGAGGAAATGTTTAACAACACTCTTCTAGCCTAAAAACGTTGCCTCCTCCACAATAGGACTTTCCAGCTCTCCATTTAAAACTAAGATGACTTAAAAGGCTAAGATCAGCATGAGCTCCCTGATGCAGCTCCATCATGAGACTCCCTGGTCCCAGAGGCAAAGGGTACAATGCAAATATACTTCCTTCCCCTTTCAAGAAGCTCAATCTACAAATCCCACAGTGGATCCCAGTCGACAAATGTTTAACAACACTCTCCTAGCCTAGAAACATCGCACCCTCCACAGCAGGACTTTCCAGCTCTCAATAGGTCCTGCCATGTATCCGCAGCTCAAATCAGCATGCTCCCTGATGCAGCTCCGCTCTGAGACCCCCTGGTCCCAGAGGTGGAGCCACATGACCAGTCTCTGTAAATATACTTCCTTTCTCTTTTAAGGGGCTCGATCTACAAATCCCCCAGTGGATCCTATTGGGCAAATGATTAACAACACACCCTAGCCTCGTAATGTCGCCACCTCAACACACACACATACCAAATTCACACCCCATAAATCCTTCGTCCCTGTTGCCTGGCTGACAGGTAGCATCACCTAGGGAGGGCAGAGGCAGCAGAGTGAAAGAGAAATAACACGGCTGCAGCTGCTTTCCACAGCCTCATCATGCACAATTACAACAACTGGCACCACAAAAAAGGAACATGAGCTCTGAAATGTCAGCAGGCATCGTAAATTACAGGACACACCGGAGAGGCAGTTACTCACGAGTGCCTGCGTGCAGATGAGAAAAAATAGAGCGTTAATGGGTGAATGATCTACTGCAGTACCTGCTTGTTTATGTTGAATATTAGAAGAAGCAGCTGATTCTGAATTAATACAGACAGCTGATTGGCTAATTTAAATATACATTGTATAGGCCTGCTACAAAAGATGGAAATGTACAATGTGTTCCAAAATATGTTCCAAAATTTTGTTATGCTCCAGTAAAATATATGAATATGGAAAAAACATAATAAATTTGAGAAACATTATGTAAAATGTACACTTGTTTACAAATGATATATCTTGAATTTTTTTTTTTATTTACCTAACAGGCAAATAGTTGTTTCCCCTTTTTTTAAGCATAAACACTACATTTTATTAAACTTATTACATAAAGGCACAGAGGAGCGATAACGCAATGAAACACAATGAGCAATAAAAATTCTGACAGCCTCGAGAATTTAAAGTGACAGACAAAACTGCAGTACGTGCTTATATTAAAAAAACAAAAAAAATGCACTTTGGTATGGATGCTAATATAGTTATGATTATAGTTATCTTTATCATTACCAGTATGCAAAATTATCAGAATGCAAATAATACAGTACCATCATTGTTAGTTAGACATTTAAAGGGATAGTACACCCAAAAATGATCATCATTTACTCATCATTTACATTTATTTGTTGAACACAAAAGAAGATATTTTAATATATATATTATATATATATATATATATATATATA
>SCHK01121626.1:5772-17416 GCA_004124795.1 Poropuntius huangchuchieni
ATCTCGGGAACCCCTTCTGGGCTGGATGGGACCAGCGGAGACGATGGAGGGCTGGACAGGACCAGCGGTGACAAAGGAAAGAGGAAAGGGGCAGGATAGAACTCCAGTTCGGTTTCCCAGTCTATAAGGTCCTCTTCTGGCAGCCCCAGATGCACAGTAAGCTCACCCTCAGCCTTGGTGGAGTGGGCAGAGCTCCACTCTGTGCTCACATTGTCCGCGGCTTTCTCCACTGTGGCGAACTCTGTAGCTGGCTCTCGCACCTGGTCTGACATTAGGGGCTCAGGCTCCGAGGTGAACTTCGGCTCTGTCGCGCTCCATGGCTTTGGTTCGTTAGTCGCGTTGGGCTCTGGCTATCCGTCAGTGGTGGGCTCGGGCTTGGGCTCCGCGCAGGAGCCCTGGTGTCATCATCCACGATATCCACGGTGAGTGGAGATTTTCAGGACACCAGCACCCACTCGATGAATGTGGCGTGGCTCTCTCGAGGACCTTCCCCAGACAGCTGCGCTCGTGTGGAGGTTCGATAGAATGAGCAGAGGCAGCTGTCCGGGTAGTGGGTCAGGTTGGCTACGAACACAAAGTCATTTGTGTGGTCCTCAAGAGAGTGATCCCCCTGCTCCAGCAGAAGGATGAGGACGGCAGGGTCATTCATGCGGGAAGGGAAAATAAAAGCTGACAAAAATGAAAAAGAAAAGACGGGGAAACACGCCGCTTACTTTTGTAGGCTCCGGTATTCTGTCACGGTTGTGTCGAGGAAGGCAGACGAAGATAAATACCACAAGTAGTTTAATAGGATTCAGGCAGAAGATACCCCACACAAAGGAGAGGTAGATTCAAACTTAATACCGGACAAAGACTGGAACCAAGGGGTGAGCTTAAGTAAGGCAGGCAGCGGATGACAAACAGGTGATGGGAATTAACCAATAAGAATCAATGAACTAAACGGTGGCAGAGAAGAACTAAACAGACTAGATGACTAAACACAACAGAAACAGTCCAGGGGCGTGACAACTAAATAGTATCAAATTTAGAAATGACAGTATCATGGCAACGTTTTGTTGTATGACAGTGAGCAAAAACAAATCAAGTGTGATTAATACTGAAGCTCCCTGATATATTTGGCTATAATATGCCAAAATATGGGACAAACTGTGTCCTGGATGGATTTTTTACAACAAACAGTTATTTTTTAAATACTAAAATTACTGTATCATGCATGACGGCTGGCAACTTTATTTGCACGATTTGTCACAGGGGATGTAAACTTCCTGATCGCTGTGATCTGGTGGCCGCCATCCTGCATGGGTGGAAGGAATGGGGGAGACCATATCTGAAATGTTATATTGTAATAACCTCCACGCAGACTAGACTTTTCTTATTGACTGGCCCTCCCCTTTTCTCTTCCTTACGGAAATGTGCCGTTATCAACAGAGGGCATATTAATAAAAGGCCTTGAAAAACAATGGCTAGCTAACAGAGAGCTGCTCCTAGCCACCTCTGTGCCCAAACAACTTCAAAGAACTACTGTGTGTTTTTATGACTGGGCACTTAAGTTTTGGGCGGCATTGGATCAACAGTAGTTTCAAGAACAGGAAGTAAGAGAGTTTGGCAATAGTGAGGTCGGCTGTGTGAATACCTTTGCTGGAACTGATGCATCAAGGTTGCACTGGGCAGTACGAGTAGTTGAGCTGTTTAGTATTTCAAAAATGACTTGTAGAAGTGAAACTAGAAGTATTCTCTAGTGGTCAGTGAGACTGTGAGATGTTTGGATACATGTGTGATCAGGACACGATAAACAAAATAGAATAGATGTGTATGAGTTAGAGCCGTGGTTAATAACAAGATAGTTGTCGTAAGTGTGAAGTCTGTATCCAAATAGGTTTTGTTTTACTTGTTGCCATAGACAGCTCTGTTCTAAAGCCTAGTGCACACTACGTTCTGTCGACTTTTGCAGCTTCCTAACTGAAACACAAGCTGATAGGTGACTGATTTGGAAAGCTCTGCACAGAGAGGAAGTTTTTAAATCTTGGCTCAGTGTTATGACACAAACATTGCTCTTCAACTATATTGCTTATAGTTTATTACAGTAGAATTTGGCATTAGTGCATTAAGCAGAGGTTCCACCTTTTATTTAAAAGAACAAATACCTTTTTAATCTTTCTCAAAGTGGCTGAACCATTTTTTTTTTTACAATGGGGGGGGGGGTATTTATAATATCACTGTACTTTCATTGGTTTTATTTTTGTATTCATTTTTTATGTTTTATTTTATTCTATTTATTTATTTATTTTTGGGTAATTTGAAATATTTTAAATTGACAACGATTAAGTGACGATTAGTTTTTTCCTTATTCAAGTAAACTACAATTCAAAAGTTTGAGTTCAGTTAGATTTTTTATTTTTTATTTTTTTGAGAAAAAAAGCAAAATATGCATTAAATTGTTTAAAAATAAATATAATATATATAAAAATAAATATAATAAATAAATATATAATAAATAAATGCAGTTCTTTTACACTTTGTTAATCAAAGAATCCTGAAAAAAATGTAGCACAGTTTTCACAAAAAATATTATGCAGCACAACTGTTTTCAGCATTGATAATTATAAAAAATGTTTCTCGAGCATCACATCAAGATATGACAATGGTTTCTAAAGGATCATGTGACACACCGTTTTTACTGTATTTTTGATGCAGTCTTTTTTGATGCAGTCTTTGAGATTCTTTCAAAAACTTTAACACATTTTTACCAACCCTAAACTTTTGAACAACACTGTAGGTGAAATCTATACTTGTATGTCTGTTACCTACATATCCTAGATATCAGTCTGAGAGTGTCACCAAGATGGCCGCAGAGTGAACTGACTTTATTAGACTTAGCAGACAGAAATATGTGATATCTTTACTATTTGTCTGCCATTGCAGTGCATTCTGGGATTGCCTTTTTAAGAAAGGATGCATGTGATGCCAGTTTATAATTTAGACAAAATGAGGCATAATTATGCTATTTATCGATTGGTAATGTGTCAAAGATGCCTAAAAATTCTGTCTAGTTCTGTCTAGCCTGAATCCTTACCAGGATGAAACTGGACAGCACAATAACATCACTTGCTCTGATAATCGTCCTGTAATATGAATAGGCCACATCATTGCATTTCCCTCATCTCTTTGCTTTCAGCAGTGTATGTCAAAGCAAATCAGTAATGGGAGCACAACAGCATGGTAAAATGATGCGATTAGGGCCATTACCCATGTTATTCCATTATTTCTTGCCACTATGCCCATCTCTGGGGTTGTTTTCCGTCAAAGCAAGTAGGACATTAACTCTATTCAAAGAAAGTGTTTGTAAGCAGTGGAAAAACCAGCGGCTGGTGGCTTGCCAGGCTGAGACAATATGGAAATGTGCTGTGCTTAGTGTCGGACAATAGCTTGGGGCTCTATTGTGAATCAAGCTTTGGCATAAGACCCCCCTTTGAAAGATCATGTGACTGACAGCACTGTCATGCATTGGTTTGGCTACGAACCGAAGGAATGCTTTCTTAAGGAGTTGTATTATTATCTGAAGCATGTTCCCAGACCCACTTTTCAGTCTTGAGGTTTCTAGGAATGTCTAAGGTTTGTGAACAGAGGGCTGCCGTCCAGGGAAAGGAGTCTTTCTTTGTGTGTTTTTTTGTGCGAGTGCTGATTAGTGTGACAGGCTTTGGTCTACAGACATTATTACAATGATAATGGCCTCCGTTTTTTTATGCCTTCATAGTGTCTGCTCACCAAAATAATTACTGGTCATGCTAAAGGAATAGCGCTGAGGATTATGTTAATTCATACCAATGTGATTATATGAATGAGTAATACTCTATGACGCTCTTGAATTAATCTCTCTTTGGGTCCCGTATGCTTGTATGGCAGGATAATCTGTCCAAATGATACCAGTGTTTGTCAGCGATTGGCTTAATGGAGCAGCCCTCTCTCGTAAATACATAGAGCTGCAGTTGCCCTGCTCATGTTGCTGGATTTGAAATAATAAGGCATCTTTTACCAGACCAGACTCTTTTAAGACTAGTTGCTGTGGTCTGTCTGGCTGTTATCTTTAATCTTTGTGTCATAGCTGCTATAAAATGCAGTTTGAGAGTTTCAGTGCAGGAAAACTCCAGTACTGAATTTTTGATTCAACCGATTTCTCATACTTTACTGTTTTAAGCTTGAAGATGATCATTTAGAAAAAGCCAAAGTTGAGATATACTGAATGGTTTGGTAAAACTTAAATAGCATCCTATCAAAAGTCAGTATTTTTGTCTTGTTCTGCAGTAAAAATAATAAAAAAAACACCTTAAAATATATATGTATAAATGTGTGAATGTATATATAGATAAATGTTTGTTTGTTTGTTTGTTTTTTGATTAACTAATTACTAACTAATTACTGAGAGACATAGTAGAGAGCTGAGCGCATTAGTCAAGGAAGCAAGTGCTCATGCAGAATAGACAAAAAAGCAGAAGAAAACCTGAGAACTGTTTGTCCTAATATAATGAGAACTTCAAATCAGGATGTTGCTGGACTTCATCACAATACCACATGTAAAGTTTGATATTTGACAGGTAATTTAAAAGAAACATTTAGAGGCAGAGAAAGGAAGAATGCGGGGAGGGGGAAGTGTGTGACTCAGCCAGGGCTTTTTTTTGAATATGTAGCAGCAAATGGAAAACAAATGGTTGTAGCAGGAAGAAATCAAGAGCAAGTAAAAAGAAGCAGATTGTTGTGCTGAGGGTGATTCAGGATGGACGGAGGGGAAATCCCAACGATAATCACGCACCAGGAGATGACTGAGAGAGACCTGAATGTTATTTAGTAAGAGGCATGCTGCGTCTTACACAGCTGTTAGTTTCATCTGATGCCTGCTTTAAATGATTTCGATGGCTTTATCCATCACTTCCCTTAACAACATCACTGCTGGTTTTCTTGCATAATGCATTAATGCATTAAAAGTGGGCCAACCAGCATGTGTTGAGTGTTTAGTATGCTTTTTACGCAATAGGACTGACCACAATTTAAGACAACACAACCTAGACACAGCTGGACTCACTTTTTGACCCTGTGGTAGCAAATCTTTTCAGTTCTTTAGTAATTTGCCTGAACTACTGACAAGATTTTACATTGCCTAAATTTTCCATTAAAAATTTTTAAATAAGATAAAGGTAATTACAGGTAATCACAGCCGTGCCAATAAACAGCCATATCGCACAGTTATGAGTGTGATATTGCGTTTGTACAACAGCAGCACAAGTGTGAAAATACACAAGAAACAACAACTGAATGTCTTTAAAAACCCTCTTTTGTACAAAACTACTTCCTTCCGCCACAGATTCAAATCTCAGGATGACAGTTTAATAGCTGAACCCAAGCCTCTGTTACTAATTCAAAAACGTCACTTTAGGAAAGTATTATGACAGAGATGGACTGAGCGAGTGTGATTACCTGCATCTGATACAGCATTTCTTCAGCTCAATCTCATATTCACAATAAAACTTTGGTTTGAAAGTCCATTGAACAAATAATAGATTAATGAGACTAAAGGCTGCCTGTTTGATTTACCCAAAACAGATTTTATATTATGTTTAACCATAGAGACATCAGAGCCAGTGGTAAATTCCAGAAGATCTGGCCAAGGTGAAGCTGCTCTCTGCGGGTTCACGAGTGCTGAATGGCCGCTGACGCTGTTCTGAAAATGTCTGATTTGAAAAGCTTGCTTCTCTGAAAATGTCATTCTCTGCAAATTTCATATTTGAAGTCAAAACAACTACAGTACACTCTTGCCTAAAAACTCTTAAAACTGCATTCCGTGACACAAAAACAATATTATTTATATAATTATAGTGGATTTGGACATCTGCCATGACACTTGCTGTGAGAAATACTGCAAGAGAAGTGATATAAATGATTGGAAACGATTGGAGTTCTGGTTATCACTAGAATATTGGACTCCTGGACAAGGCTCTCAGCCAATCAGATTTGAGGACCAGAAAGAACTGTTGTACACACACACACACACACACACACACTGTGTTACACTTCAGAGATTATAAATTTAATATTTAGGATTTTATCTACTGCAATGGCTTAAAGTTTTAAGCATAATCAAATGAAAAATACATTCTTCTTTGAGAAAGAATCTTAATAGCATAAGGATTTTTAGAGATATTTACAAAAAAAAATGTATAAAAGATCCATTAAAAACTCATTAAAAAGTCATTTTTTGCTGTATAAATAGCTGCATTGGTCACATTAACCAGTAGCCTGCAGCATCCATGGTGCCAAGAAAGGCATTTCAAAAACAGACATTACAAAGATAAAGATAGGCCCTTGGAAGAATATACATACATATACATAGATGCATTGTGCATAATAAGACCAGGAACACCTATTAAGAAAGTAACTAGGGTCCATTTTGATTTCATGTTGAGTAGCCCTCAGATTTCAACAGATTCCTGATAATGGGGCTGAAAGAGTTTCTCTTTCATTTCCCCCTCATTTTAAGTCCCATTCCTCCAAATATGTGACCGGCCATTTGAGAGCGTCTCTTTTCATCGCTCCAGCACCTTCTAGGCAGGATGCCAGTACTATAAGAAGCAGACTTGTGGTTTGTAAGTGAAGAAGAAGAACACAGTCAAGTAAATCTTCAGCTAACCTGTCTGCCATGGTTTCTGCAAGACCTGTAAAAGCTGTAAATGTCATTTTTCCATCCTGACCCTCATTTGTCTTTGGTAGGGACTGTTAGCCAACAGAACCCTAAATTACACGCACGTACACCCCAAGACATCAAACTTCCACCCCAGCTGTTCCTGCCGTTTAACCGCCGCTGAGCAGAAATAATTGCTGCAGAACGTTCCGGAGAATGACTTTGCGACCGAATCTCAGCAAGTGCCGAGAGGCCAGAAAGAGGCACAGACCATCAAAACAGATGCTTCATTTTCCCTCCAAAACTGTGAATGAGCCTTTATGGTTTGGACTGGTGTTAAGATCTCTCACATTACACTTGCTCTGTCTCTTCACTTCACACAGTTCTCCATCTCTTCACATGAAATAATCGAAGGCTAAAGCCATTTCACACATACTCAGGCAGCGTGAAAGTGAAGCAACTATGTGACTGCAACAGAAGTTAGGCCTTGTGCTTTCACACTGATGACGTTTTATACCAAAAAAATGAAAAGTAAAATTATTCATTTGGTCAAACTTTATTTTAAGGTGGAATTCTTGCTATTAACAAACAATTAACTATGACCTTTGCCTCAGTAAACTACTAAACTACTTTGCTGCTAATGGGTGAGTTCACTCCAGTATTGGCCATTGGTACATTAGGTTGATAAAGTGTATTTCCACAGTATTTTTTGCTAAATTCAACACCAAAACACCTATCCTTCTTGTCTGCAACACAGTTTTGTTTGGGCGGACTGTGTGAATACTCTTACCTGTCAGTATGGGTGGTAAAATAAATATGCACTGCTTCAAGGTGACTCAGATGCTGTAAAAAAGTTCTTTTACTTGAACTTTGAGAATACTTTAGTGTGATTCATCGACTGCTAATGTCTTATGCTGACATGTTTGTTCCATTGTCTGTTTATTTGTAGCTTTTTCTTTTGATCTCTCTAATTACTTAACCTGTCTGTGCTGGGATTTTGGGAGGATGCAGCATTTTTGGTGCCATGACCCGAGCATTCTGTATTTTAATGCAGAGCAGTAGAAGGGGGAAGAGAGGTGCCTGCCGTCTGCCAGATGGGCACTTAGAGTCTCCATTGGCTTTAAATCCCACAGTTAGCATTCCCGACAGTACTCGTCTCCCAGAAAAATTGCCCAAGTGTAGAATTTCATCCAAAGACTGGAGGGTTTTGGGAAATTTTTACCTAAATAAACTGTCATTTGAAATATTATGTTATTGTAGGCTGGAAATGTTATATATTTGAGAATATTTGGCAAGCAAGCTGTAAAGCGATCTTCTCTTTTTTGTGGCTAGAGGAAGTTTCCATATCCACTTTACCATTTAGTTGAGAAGACAAGTTTACATTAACATGAAAAGGGAAATATTTGAAACTATGATGTGCATGGGAATGATCAGGGCACATGTGTTGATTTGGTCTCTCTGAGGTTTTCTTTTCGCCGCCACTAAGGATAAAGCTGGCAGCTGTGACGGCTGTAAAGCTAAGGGTTATGGGAGAATAATAAGAAATGAGCATAGGTGCCCACCCATAGCGTGCTACATGTTTTGTCTGAATCAGTGCTGTTACAGTGATTGGACACAGATGCGGAATATGGAGCTGTGGCTATACAGTATACTATATGCCTGCTACAATTGTTGCAAAAGGTAATCACATACACTAACATTTTTTAATGTTGTCATTTATTCCTGTGATGACAAAGATTAATTTTCAGCTTCATTACACCAATCTTCAGTGTCACATGATCCTTTAGAAATTATTCTAATATACTGATTTCAAAAGAACAGCATTTATTTGAAATAGAATTCTTTTGTAACTGTCCCACTGTCTCTACTGCCACGTCTGTTAAATTTAATGCATTCTTGCTGAATAAACGTATTAATTTCCTTCAAAATGAACTGACCCCAAACTTTAGAACAATAGCGTATTCCCACTTGTCAAATCCATCAAGGTGCGTTATGTTGCAGTACCCATTCAAGGCTCAGTCAAACTGTTTTACTTGAAGCTTAATTTACCATGCAGCGTGTCTGAGAGGTAAAGTGGATGTCATATGGAACAGTACGTCCCTCTGAGGACAGAACAGACGGGGGAGAGAATTACATCGGCAGCCGGAGTCCATCACTAGTGATTATAGTATCACGGCTTTGACGCCCTGTGTCGTAACTCCATTAAAGGTCCTTTGTGTGCTGTCATCTTTACAAACCAACTCTTCACTGAGAGAAAAAGAGATGGATTGTCTGAACAGCTGTGACAAATACAAGATTGTCCAAAGAATGTAACGCATTAAACAGAAGCTGTTCTAGTGAGCAACAATTATGCTGCCTTCTAAGATAACTTGTTTTAGCCAAATTAGACAAAGGCACCATTAATTAAAAAGGCAAAAGTATCAATTAAAATAAGTCCAATCAAATTGAAAACTGATGAATTTAGCCAGTATTTTTATGTGCTTTATGCATATTAAAGCACTGTTTGTTTAGTAACGTGCTGTAGCATCAAACTATACTGGAATCAGTTGTGAGTCAGGAGTCTTGTGCGATTGTCCGGAGAGTGTTTCAAAGGTTCATTTCTGTTAGGATATCTATATTGCCTAAGATGACAGCTGTCTATTAATTCAGTAAGACAGCAAGACAGCTTGCTAGGTTTTAAAATAGAGCCTCAGTCTCAAGAATATGAAAAGAATGTAACACAAACTCAAAGGTGATGCAAAGCCTTGAAATGTGCAACTATTAGCGTGCAGTTTATTAGTAGCTGTTGTTTTATTGAGTTTAATGTCAACTAGTTATTGTGAGCATGCATATACTTTTCAAATATGTTTTTAATGTTTTTGAAAGAAGCTCACTGCATTTATTTAATCAAAAATACAGTAAAATTGTAATATTGTGAAATTATTATAATGTAAAATAACTGTTTTCTATTTTAAGATATTTTAAAATGTAATTTATTCCTGTGATGGCAAAGCTGTATTTTTAGCATCATTCACTCTTCAGCGTCACGTGATCTTTCAGAAATCATTCTAATATGCTGATTTGCTGCTCAAGAAACATTTTATTATCAATGTTAAAAACAGTTGTGCTGCTTAATAGTTTTTGTGGAAATTGTGATACATTTTTTAGTAATTTTTGATGAGTAGAAAGTTATGGAAGCTCGTTTCTGCCACTGAATAAAAAATAAAAAAGGTTATTACGACTTTTTATCTCACAATTCTGACATTTTTTCTCAGAATTGCAAGATATAAAGTCGCAATTACGAGAAAAAAAAGTCAAAATTGTGTGATATAAACTCGTAATTGCGAGTTATAAAGTCAGAATTGCAACTTTATATCTTGAAATTCTGATTTTATAACTCACAACTGTGTGATATAAAGTCGCAATTCTAACTTTTTTTCTCCGAATTGTGAGATATAAACTTGCAATTGCGAGTTCAATTTTGAGGGGAAAAAAGACTGTTCTCAGAATTGCAACTTTATATCTCACAATTCTTACTTTATAACTCGCAATTGCAAGTTTATTTCTCAGAATTGTGAGTTTATATCATGCAATTCTGACTTTATAACTCACAATTGTGAGTTTATTTCACGTAATTCTGACTTTATATCTAGCAATTGTGAGTTTATTTCACGTAATTCTGACTTTATATCTAGCAATTGTGAGTTTATTTCACGTAATTCTGACTTTATAACTCACACTTGTGAGTTTATTTCACGCAATTCTGACTTTATATCTAGCAATTGTGAGTTTATTTCACGTAATTCTGACTTTATAACTCACAATTGTGAGTTTATTTCACGTAATTCTGACTTTATAACTCACAATTGTGAGTTTATTTCACGCAATTCTGACTTTATATCTAGCAATTGTGAGTTTATTTCTCAGAATTGCAAGTTTATATCACGCAATTCTGATTTTATAACTTGCAATTGCAAGTTTATTTCTCAGAATTGCGAGTTTATATCACGCAATTCTGACTTTATAACTCACAATTGTGAGTTTATTTAACGTAATTCTGACTTTATATCTAGCAATTGTGAGTTTATTTCACAGAACTGCAAGTTTATATCAAGCAGTTCTGACTTGTGATTGCGAGTTTGTATCACACATTCTGAGTAAAAAAAAGTAAGAATTGTTAGCTAAAAATTGTTAGCTTTTTTTATTTTTTATTCAGTGGCGGAAATGGGCTTCCATAGAAAGTTCATGAGAAAGAAAAAAATCTTTCTGACACCAAACGTTTGAATGATCAAATACTATAGATCATGGTGTGACCCAGTCTCCTGTTTCTCGAATGTTTCTCCTTACGAGTTTCAGAAGATATATTTCCACTGTGTCAACATCTGTTTTACTTGTGTTCATTTTTATTCATCCTGAGGAAATTTAGTCTTTTAAGCAATGAAAGAACAACTTTAGAGAAATATCATTTTCCTTTGTGTCTACACACCAAAATGCAGCACAGACACTTTTGAGCTGAGTAAAGGTGTGGTTACTGTTATTGACAGTTTCACGTCTGTTTTCTAGCTAAGACCACTTCCGAAGGTCTAAAGACGACATGCTCAGCAGAAGGGAGTTTCACTCGTCCTCCCTCTCTCAATTTTACTTGTTGCACACTCATTCTCATCTTAAAGAAGCCCACATCAAAGCGCCCATTTAGTGCTGGTTGGCAGGTGTAGGATTTTTATGACAGCATAATGATTTCCTGTCAAAGACACCCCTCACATGGTCTTGATTTGTGCGCTCATAAAGCAGTGGGGTGTACCTTTGAGGCTTCACTTTTTGTTAAATTTATTTTTAATAGAAAAGAAGGTTGATGCATTACTTTTGATGCAAACTCTGGATTTTATGGTGTCTGACTGTCTGCACTAAATGCAAATCTTCAAGTTATTCATCAGCCTTTAAAGGGGTCATTGAATGAGATTTCATGTTTTCCATTGTCTTTGGAGTGTTACAAGC
>SCHK01121845.1:0-10688 GCA_004124795.1 Poropuntius huangchuchieni
AGCTGGCTGGTTTGGTTCATGGCTTATAGCTGTTTCACAAAGCCTTTTTTTTTTTTAATCTCTATGGAAAAAATACTTCCAGAACAAAGACCGCCAAAAAACGTAGGCGGGAACTGTTGCACCTTATTGAGCAGTGCAATTTATGTGATATGCAGAGTTGTTGCTATTACTAATGTGAATTCTTTCAAAAATGTCAGGCTTTAATTCAATTAGGATGCTGCTTTAGAAGTTTGGATCAGTTAATGTGTGAAGTTACTTTGGCAAGCAGCAAAAATGCTAATGAGCTATGACAGAGCCAAGATTTGGCAAACAGTCTTTTAATATTTGTATAGCATACACCAAAATCACTTAAACACACACTAAAAAAAAAAAAACACTTGCACTAGAACAAGCCATGAAAACTAATTACTAAAACGAAAAGGCTAATTAGAGTAAATATTTGGACTAACACGGAACAAACTCTCTTTCTAAAATCAAGTATAGTGTAAAGAACATATTCACCACAAAATTCACAGTGTTTTTATCCCATTCTCTCTGTCTCTCTCTCTCTCACACACACACACACACACACACAGAGGCTTAGCTGTGGAAAATGCATTCAAACAGGGACAAAATGGCTGCCGTTTCTATCAGGCAGATGAGAGAAGATAAAATCCTAACAACCTCTGTATATTTGTGTGTTTATTCTATCGTTACCCTCAGCTAACTGACACCACAAACTAACTGTGGTGGTGGAAGTCAACCTCTTTTCCTCTCACTCCCTCCCCCTCTTTTGGTTGTCTGATTCAGGATAATGACAATACTTCCTCCAAAAATCATTGAGACAGCAAAATCGGAGTGCATTTGTGGCCAAACCTCATCTGAACTTTTGTTTTTAATGCACATTTGCCCACACATTTGTGTGTCTAAAATGGAAAAGTGATCAATGAAAACATCAATAACATGCTGTCGATAATTAGCTTAGCTGTCTAGCGCATGTGTGTTTTTTTCGTTGTAGTACTATGCAACAAAAGAAAACTAGCACAAACGTGCCGTGTCACAGCACCATTAGCTTAATCAGAGTCAAATTATTGTCATTTCTAGTAGTTTGGAAACAATTATGCGAAAGTTTAAAACAGCAAACAGTTAATACAAGACCTTCCCCACAAAACATAAAACCGCATAAAACAACATATACAGCTGGTAGAAATGAACAAACAATCTTAAACAGGAACTGTTCAGAACTTCCATATTGCAGGGAAATATTTACATTAATTGAACTGCATCTTGTTACTACAGGATCAAATCTCTCTCTTGAAATCCACTATACAGACAAACACGAACATGATATCAGTAACTTTCAATGCAGAAATAGGATAAAAACGCATGAATGTAAATTTAAATTTGAATTGTGGCTCTGTTTTAACAATGAGCTATCTCACAAAACATATTTAGATAAAAGTCACTCCAGTCGATTAAATAATCAAGGTCCTCATAGCTACATCAAATGCTTCTGCCAGTAAATGAATACAGATCATTTACTCTAGAGTGGAAGTTCTTTAAAAATAAAACTGACACCAGCATTATGCATTTACATAATAGTCTTGTACGAAATATCTTGCTCAAAGCTATAAAGCTTTTCATGTGACCGTCCAAAACCACTTGCAAATTTATCCTTCACTTTTTTTTAGCATACAATCTATTTGTATTGCTTTACAGAGACCCACACACAAAGTTCGACTCACATGATGCTGAAGCGAGACGTCGTTCAATGCTGCAGTTTTCCTCCATTGAAACTGTTCAAAAACTCTAGAACTTTCTCCTCAAACCCCCCTGGAGCTTTACCTTATTAAAAGATCATTAATCTGACCGTGTGTGTGTGTCTGTGTGTGTGTGTGTGTTTGCAGTTAATCCATCCACTTTGCACATACCAGAGACCTCCAACCCTCTTCTAACTTCATGGTCATGGTAACCAGGTCAGGAATAATAATTAAGCAGTTTCAGCAAATAATACTAAATATTATGATGTAGACATTATTACTTGTAATTTCAGAACACTTTGGATCATCTGTATGGTTTTAAATCAGTTAAAGGACTAACAGTCTGGATGTTATTCTTCTTTTAAGTGTGTACTAAATCAAATCTGTGTACTTTTTTTCAACAGAGATAAACCTGAACTTTAAATATAGGGTTTCAAATAGAATATAACTCTGTTAAAAGCACAAATTATGAACACATTACCATTCAACGGTTTGGGGTCAGTAAGAAGTTTTGTCTTGAAGGAAACTAACACTTTTAGGATGCATTAAATTGATCAAAAGTGACAGTAAATACATTTACAGTGTTAAAAAAGTTCATATAAATGCTGTTCTTTTAAGCTTCCTATGAATCCTGAAAAAATGTCTCCGTTTCCACAAACAACTGTTTTCAGCTTGTTTCTCAAGCACCAAATCAGCATTATACAATGATTTCTGAAGGACTGTGTGACACTGAAGTCCTAGAGTAACAGCTGCTGAATATTTTGCTTTGAAATCACAATTACATTAAGTTTTGAAATTCTGAAATAGAATAGAAAAAGTTATTTCAAGTTGTAATGAAATTTCTGAATATTACTGTTTATATACTGTATTTTTGATTAAATAAATGCACCCTTCTCATAAGAGCATAAGAGGCTTCTTTCAAAAACGCTGACAATTGTACCAACCCCAAACTTATTAAGAGCAGTGTATATACAGACTTCTGTGATTGAGACAGATATAAACTTACACAAAACTGCTTATAAAATTTTGCACAAGGGTTATAGTGTTAAGTTGACCTTTATCAGTACCTCACTTCTCGCCTGCACACTCCCTTGACCTGAACCTACAGAGGTCAAAAAACTCCCACTCAGTACACTGAGTGAAACTGATGACTGGAGATAAATGCATATGTGTGAGTGCATGTGAATGAAGGAAATGAGAGAGAGGAGTGTGTTGGTTATAAAAGAGGCCATTTTAGTATTAGCTGTGATACACAGCTGCATTTTGGGCAACAGAAATCTGCAGAGGAAAAGGGGCCCTTACTCACTACACAAAGCTGTGTGTGTGTGTGAGAGCGTATGTGTGCAGACGCCGCAGTTCTGTGAAACTCCAAATAAGGTACTGCACGGCAGCGTCAAGCCTAGCTGGCCCCGAACAGGAAACGTTCAGACAGGAAGTGATGCAAGCACCGTGTAAGCACAGAAACCTTGAGTCATTTTCGGAAAGAGACTCTTGGACTTGCAGGAGTCTACAATAACGGCCGAAAAAAGGTTCTGACTCATTTTACAGACCAATCTGATTCCATAAGCAGATCCAAACCTCTATAAATGCATCCAATGTCCCCAGTGACGAGATAAACCCATCTATTTGGACTTAGACTGATTTCTATTATCACAAAAAAACATCTATTCTCGGAAAAAAACAGTACTATCTAGTGTGCAGCAGTCAGCCACACAACCTCACCGACTCTCTTCATTTTAGTGTTATGTACCTCATCTGTTTTCTCAGCCTAAACGCCTCAATATTACATCTGATTAACATTTCCATTCACACTCAAACTGTTCTTGAGCTGAGCTTCTGTACATGAGAGGAAACTAGCTATAAATACTTGTAAGCTATTGTGCAAGGACGTGATGCTATTTTAAGAAAAACAAACTTGAAATTGGAAACTAGAACAAGACTGCTAGACTAGAACTTAACCACAATATCAAACTCAAATGTCCAATAAAGCCATTTAACAGGCTAATAATTCATAATGTATTAATAAACATTGTTTTTATGGTATTTATAGTGCTTCACAGATTAAGAGACACATTTTCATGTACATCATTACTGATCTAGTATTACTGACAGTAATCATCATTTCTATCAGATGTGTGTGTGTGTGTGTGTGTGCGTATATATATATAATTTATTTATGTCATTTCTGTGTGTGTTTCTTAAATACTACTTGTTGAAGGCTAAAGTATTATCTAATGTTTTGTTTACTGAAACAGATTTATCTGGGAATGCAAAAGAAAGGATAAGAAAATCTGTCAATTTATTAGCCTGTTTTAAAGAATAGTCATTTGGGTATTTACATGGTACTTTTTTAAAGAACAATATGCTACAAGCCCCAAGACCACAGCACATGCCCATGGTACTTTTTTGTTAGGGGTTCTTTTGAATACTTGTAATATATGACTCATGCAATACTAACTTCTGACACTCAAACAATGAAAGGCATTTCACGGAGGAAGTCAAAAATGATTAAACAAAACACTTAAACTACTTGTGAGAAAGTGGTGTGTCCTTCCATCCTACAGTTGGTCTGTGGTCTTAAATTTAATCTTAACCTAAACAACGATTCATTAATTGTAAGGTGTAACCAAAAAAAAAAAAAAAATCAGGGACTCTAGCCAAAAAAAGGCTGTTTTCTACTGTATTTGGGTAAGCACCACGCCTTGGCATGGAAAACCGTCCAAGATTGCGCCATGAGCTCGGCTGGCCCTCCCTAGTGACAGATGAGCTCCAAAAACCCTAGAACAGCCGCTTCTGACACGCCTCATATTTCTAATCCGGAACCACTTATCAAAAGCAGATCGAAAACGCGCCATTATGCTGCTGGAGAGACGCTTAAATGAACTAAACACGTGAATCGCTTTGAATGAATCTTCTTAAGTGAACACTTTCGTGCCATGCCTGTTCTTTTCCCCATTTTAACGAGGCTGACAGAAGATGCCAAACGTCAGTAAAAACAAAACTGACCTCAGACATTACTTACTATAAAATATTTTGTTCCAGTACGCCTGTCCTGTTAAATTAAACCAATACGCCTCTTTACTGAAAGAGTAGTTGCTTCGAGTTTGAACGAAGCATCTCATTTGTCAACGAGGGTCTGCTGACAAGGCTGTTCTTTAACCCCCCAAAAAAGCAAATGTTTAAAAACCACTAATATACAATTAAAATAACGTGTAGACTTAATTTTAAAAAAATGGAGAGAAAAATAACTTGATTAGATCATTTGGGGGGGGGGCATTCAAACGTTATTTCCTGATATTTTTAATATATGTGTAGACACGTATGGTTTAATTAAAGATAATACAACTAGTGTTTCTATGAAATCGGTTGAGTTTTGATTTAATACCTCACTCATAACACAAAAAGACGTTCTTGTTGCCACCTACTGGCGTAATGAAATCAGTGAACGAATTCGATGAACGTGAACGAATCTTTTGTGAACGCAATCAAAAGATTCGACTCACTTGGAATCAAAATCCTCACTAGCACTAGACTATTCACAGCAACGTTGATGGAAAGCCAATCAGATTTGGGGAGGGAGGGGGATTTACAGGTTGTCACCGAGTAACGGTTCAGCCCCTATACAACACAAAACGCAACTGCCAGAGAGAAATAATTGAGTAAAAAATAGTTTAGGGAAAAATAATTATGGTAAGTTCACGTAAGGTCTAGACAATTGCTCCCAAAATACAATATACGGCGAAAGCACGAGTACAGAAAAGTGGAGAAACTAACAAAGTACAGAAGTCGGCCTTTTCATTTCCAACGCAACAAGTTATTCTTCAGTGCGTTCGGGTGGAATGAACGACCGTCATTGTCCAAATAATTAATTCTTGCCATAAATAGTGCACTGCGCATGGCCTACTGTTCACCCGCGGGAATTAGCTGGCAAAAATGCCAACAAGAGAAAGCCCATCCTCGCCCCTTTCGAGCGCCTACGCGTCGCTACTGTCTCTTGTTTCACCAAAAATGCGCAGCTTTTAAAAGCACTGTGAAAGCTCTTCCCGTCTTTGTTTGATATAGCACAAACTCAAACCAGCGGTTTGCATTTCTCAAGGGTACTCACCGTTTTCGGCATTTTGTCTGTATTTTGTCTCTTCTCTCGCGGATGTGTCACAAACTGAGCTGATACAATGAAGTCAACAGAAAGCCAAACTTTTTCCCATCGGCTGACGTCCCCGCGCAAGAGTGAGCAACCGCCACCGCCAAAGCTTGTCCTCAAATCTCTTCCAGATCCCGAAGACAAAGTTTCACTTTTCGCCGCGTCTTTGTCGCTCAGAGAAGTACTGGTGGTCCTAGAGTCGTTTCCTGCTAACGGAACTGAGTTTTGAAAACCACACCCAGCCCAGTCGATGCAGGCACACCAAAGCGCGTTTGACTAAACTCCGCCCGGATTCTAACAGGCCCCGTTATTCGCTGCTGCTGCTGCTGCTGCTTTGTGTGCTGCAGCTTGCAGACGCCGGGGCTTCAGCGCGCGCTCTGGGAACGCGAGGTGGGGGTATCCCACACAATTCCAACAGTGACGTAATTTTCCCCAGAAATTCCAAACTCGCCTCTGTTGAATGGCAGAGTTTGGTACGGGAAATGCGTTTCCCTTGAGGAGCACAGCGAGACTTTATATGGACAAAAACTAAATCGTGCTATGTCTCAAAGTTGACAAAATTAAATTTTAAAGAAATATATTCAAACTAAAGAACTTAGGAGAGGCCTTTTCCTGTACAACAAACACTCTTATAATACAGCCCTATAAAATCAGGCCTACTGATAAAAAAAAAAATTGTCAGCATCTTTTAGAACATATGTGACCNGCAGCCCTATAAAATCAGGCCTACTGATAAAAAAAAAAAATTGTCAGCATCTTTTAGAACATATGTGACCCTGGACCACAAAACCAGTCATAAGGGTCAATTTTCTGAAATTGAAATTTATACATCCTCAGCTGAATGAATAAGCTTTCCATTGATGGTTTGTTAGGATCGGACAATATTTGGATGAGATCCAACTATTTGAAAATCAGTCAAAATATTGAGCAAATCACCTATGAAGCTGTCCAAATGAAGTGCATATTACTAATCAAAAAATGAGTTTTGATATTTTCATGGTAGGAAATTTACAAAATACCTTCATGGAACATTATCTTTACTTAATATCCTAATGATTTTTGGCATTATTTTTTGATAATTTTGACCATGCAATGTATTGTTGGCTATTGCTACAAATATACCTGTGCTACTTATGACTGGTTTGTGGTCCAGGGTCACATATTACAGTTGGATTTGGACTTTAGGATTAGAATAGGTTAAAAATTATTATAACTATACTTTTAGCATTTTAAAATATTCTTTGAGTAAAATGTGAGCCTACTAGATGATTATGTAATGTAATTTTATTAAATAGGATCCTCTTCAAAAGCACAGTAACCTAATTGCCATAAATGTCTACAAAGACGTATAAATATGGCAAATTGTGAACATTATCTCCTATAGATGCTCACTGGAGGATCATACAGTCTACTGGTTTATCGTACAAAACATACTGTGGTGGTACAGTCACAGATTCATTTGTAATACCATGGTATTTTATATAGTATACAACGGAGCTAAATGATTGCTATATTTCAGTACCATGGTACCAGATCCAAAAACATGGCAGAAGCATGTTACTTTTTGGTAGTGCTGAATGTTAATGGGATGTTTTCTAAAGAGTACAAACTAATCTCTCAGTTTCACTGTGTGATATCAAGACAGGACGAGTTTTATCAGAAGAGATAGAGGTTTAGTGTCACCGCTTTGACTGAAACTTACCCATGAAAAACTGGCCGATCGTGCTCGTGAGCTTTGTACAAATACCATTATTGAATTATTTTAATTGAACAAGAGTTTGAGGAAACTGTTTTACTGTCATGGACTACACCTAGAACAACTATAAATGTACTTAACATTGTTATTCCCAGCTCTATTTTAAACCTTCTATTCTATTGCAGAAAGTGTACTTGGCCATCCGCCAAAAAATAAAAATAAAAGAAGAAGAACAAGAAAGTTTACTGTAGGAACCCGCCAATAAGCTCAAAGAAGAAGAAGAAGTTTACTGTAGGTACGTACGGAACCATTGTTCATCACTTGTGCAAGGGGAGCGTTTAAGCTGCCGCACCGCTGGAGGGGTGTAGGACCGTGATGTGTTCGGAAAAAAGATTTACGTGAATCATATGTTTTGTTTTGTTTTTACGAATCTCACTGCACAGACTTGTTTCCCTGCTGTGACTCCAGATACTACATCGTTCGCAAGTCTACGATCTGAAGATGAAGAAGAAAACGGTGGGGAAGACGCGTCACGTCGTGGCCTGGATGAACAAAGCTGAGTACGAGCATGTGCTGGAGTATTTGTTCTCCAAAGAGCCCGCGCTGCAGAAACACGCGCTGCACAGGATCTCTGCGTGGAAGGGCAGGTATGGTGGTCAGGGGTGGATCTGTTGTGACAGTGATCTGATGTGTTGTACACAGTGTTGGAGATGTTGTGATCGCCTTTTGGTGGGTCACGTGACAACTGATGTTTCATCTCGTGTGTTTTCTTTTCTGTCTTATACATTTTTCATTTTTGTGATTTAATTAACTTATTAACCACCTTGCCATGACATGTTTAATGCATTTCAGATTGTTGAAAAAACACCCAGATGATCTAATTTTATATTCCAAGTTACGTGATAAAAAATTTAATTAGTAACAGTGTATTACATTACACATTTCAGGTTATATATATATATATATATATTTTATCATGTAACTTGGAATAGGTAACAAACTACAATTTGCAATTAATCTGCCCAGCACAGGAAATAAATATGCCTGTCCTAGAAATAATACAAGCAATTTGGAGGGTCCTAACAGTAGATTACACTGGCTTTATTAAAAAAAAAATAAAAAAAAGTATTATTTTGGTTTTGGGCATTATTTTGACAGTTTTCGTAAGATTGATGCTTACATGTCATCTATGCTGACATGGGACAGGTTAAACTAACCAGTTTATGGGTTATCAATGTTTTATATGCCACTGACCCCCAAATATGACCATATTGGTGCGAGGGACCTCCTCCTAAAATATAAAAGGCAACAGTTTATTATTGTGTATAAAGAATATGCGTGATGCGTACAGTGTTACTATGAAAATATTTAGTTTCTGTTGTTACATCAATATTTTTTCTTATCACTATAGTACCGTTAGATCTATTAAATCTGTTATTTAAATTCATTATTGCATCAGTTTATTTCAGTACATTTGTATTTATTTTATTAGAATTATTTATTTATTTAATTTATTTATTTTTTTATTCTATTTTACAGTTTTTCTCCAAAGTCCCTAGCTCTGTCTCATGGCCCACTGAAGATCCTGCACCTCGTGTTGAAAATGTCTGAACTAGTTTATTAGGACAGGTCTGGAGCATTGTCTCTTAATTTGCTGTTTGTCACTACAGGTTTGGACAAAGCACTCCAGTGGCTGTGGACAGCACAGCAGACCTGGTCCGTTGTCAGGTGCTGGACAGCACAGGTCAGCTGGATGCCAATGATCTAGTACTGCTGTATGGCATGGCGCTGGTTCGGTATGTTTATCGTCCATCAAAAGTGCTCTTAAACCATACAAATCAGATCAAATTGGACTTTTCTGGAGTAACAAGTATGATTGTGTTTCAGGTTTGTTAATCTAATCACAGAACGGCAACAGAAAAGAGTTGCCAGACCCTTACGAAGGTTAGCTGGGAATGTAAGTCACACATCAACTCAGATGAACGTCTTTCATAATCTGCTATAACTGCAGTCTGACTACAGTTTGTCTCTCTGACAGATAAATATTCCAGAGTGGGTGGTAAACCTCAGGCATGATCTGACACACCGCAGACTCCCGTCACTAAAGTGGTGCCGAAAAGGTGAGAGGCGACTCTTCCCTTACAGTCACACGTGCAAACATGCTTCTCTGTTTGCTGCAAATGTTATTGTAGTGTGTAAATTTGTGCATTGTGTGTGTTCTGTGTTCTTCAGGTTGTGGATTTGTGCTGGACTGGTTGCATCAAGAGTACTGGTCTCGCCAGATGGGCACTCAGCTGACAGAGGACTGGAACTCTTCATCAGAAGAGGAGGACGATGAGGAGTTTGCTAAAAGACATGAGGAAGAGCTACTCCGCAGACAGAAGGAGATCGAGGCACACAGTGAGCAGCCTTTTATGCATAAAACTCCATCAGTTTGTCAGTAAAGGAGAGAGATGTAGAACTTCAGGGAAGGAAAATGACAGAAACTCATCAGACTTTTACATGCTGTACTTACAGCTCAAAATAAATAAATAAAAGCATGACAATTATATTACAAGACAGGATAAATTGCATAATACTAAATTCCTTTGTAGTGTATCAAGGATATTTCATGTCACTTAAATGCAAAGCATTAGCGCTGTTCAGAATTTAAGGTAGAATACTTTAATCAAGGACACATTAAATTAAAAAGTGACAGTAAAGGCATTTATAATAAAAGAAAAAAAAATGTTCTTTTGCACGTTTATTAATCAAAGAATCCTGAAAAAAAGGCTTTATGGTTTCCAAAAATAAATAAATAATCAACACCAAAACAGCATATTAGAATGATTTCTGAAGGATCGTGGGACACTGAGGACTGGAGTAATGATACTGTTTTTATTGTGTTTTTGATCAAATAAATGCCGTCTTGATAAGCCAAAGAGACTTCTTTCAAAAACATTTAAAAAAAAAATCTTACCAACCCCAAACTTTTGAACTGTAGTATCCACTTTATTTTTCAATACAAAAGTAAGCTGTTTTCTGTGAATGTTTGAGACTTCTGGTTCATCAGCTGCTGTAGGGAAATGACTAGAATAACAAAGTGCAGTAAACGGTAAAACTGTTTGCACTA
>SCHK01121850.1:8225-20792 GCA_004124795.1 Poropuntius huangchuchieni
TTACACCGAGTGTTGGACAGATCGGTTGTTTTAACCATTCATTAAAATGATTCGGTTCAAATGAGTCGTTAAGTTGCGAATCGGACATTAGCGGACGTAGACGCATTGTGTGCTTATCCCAGTTGTTAGGACATCGCAAAAGATTTGTGCAACAACACTTAAAGGATTTCCATTTACACTTGGCCACATAAACGTGTCTCCGCAAAACATATAATTCCAATCTTGAATTCCCACGCTGTATGCAAAATTAACGGAGTTCACGTCAATGTATTCAACAGATAAGCGCTGCATTGATTCATCATTAGTAGTGACGACCAAATGGCATTCAAACAGTCACAGAGGTGT
This sequence comes from Poropuntius huangchuchieni, assembly GCA_004124795.1. Classification (NCBI taxonomy): domain Eukaryota; kingdom Metazoa; phylum Chordata; class Actinopteri; order Cypriniformes; family Cyprinidae; genus Poropuntius; species Poropuntius huangchuchieni. The sequence goes on from SCHK01121850.1 coordinate 8,571, forward strand.
ACAAGAGTGTCTATTTTGTGTAGCAGTAAAAAAGTTTGGGGCAACTGCATTTAATATTTAAGGTGAAGCTATGTGGCTACAGAATATGGTTCAATACTACCTAACATAATAAATAATGCAAAATGACAGTCATGGGCTGCATTAGCCAAAAGCATCGTAAGCTTAGTACATTGTCGACCTATCGCCACCAATAGAGCTACGATCAACTTAGGCTTGAGATGATTTTGGGAAATGTAGCCATGGCTGGTCAAGACAAACACCTGAATTAAAATGAAAACAACAAAGATGAGATTTATTGCTCATTACCTTTTTGACTCTAAACCCCCCAACTGTTCACTACTATAATAACATTTACTTTAACAATAATAGTTATTACTATAATACAGTAATAAACACGTACATAGTTTTTAAATTAACTTCTAAATGATAAAATTTCTATTTGTTGTTGAAATTATAATTTACAGTCAACTTTTTTTTATAAAATATTTATTTAAACATATACATGAAATAATTAAGACATCACTAACACGTAAATAATATGAAGTATAGTCTAATAATTCGCAAAATGCTCTTCACTAGATTTCATTTCTCCAGCAAATAACAAGCTGTAGACACTGATGACTTGCCTGAGGTAAATGAAATGCTACGTGACGTTTTGTTTACGAGCTGTTTTAATGACGTCTTTCTGTGGTTCAAACACTGACTGAGTGATTACATGAGGGCTGAGATGTTCATGTATGTATATTTTGCGTTAAAACTAGTAATAAAGAGGAAGGGGTGAGAGCCGGTTGAGAGCCACTGCATCATAGCAGTCTTCCTGTGTGATAAAAACACTTCCTGTGTGTCCTCACTCACCTCCAAGCGGCGGATGATCTCCCTGAGGGGCAGAGCGCTCTCATTGCCCCCGATAAAGGTGGTGGTGGGCAAGCGAAACACTTTATCCAGATCAGACTCTTCCAGCCCATAGAAACCTGACAGCCAAACACACAACACATCCAACCCAACCCAGAGAAGAAGGGCAGGTGGAGAGGGAGGGGGACAGGGTCAACAGAAAAGAGAAGAGAAACAAAAGAAGGCCAGCATGGATGCCAGGGGATGGAGGAGAAATTAAAGTAACAAAGTGAAAAGACAATCCAGAGAGGGAAGGGGGAGATACAAATGATAAAACAGCAAAACAAGGAAAAAAAACAGACAGGGAGAGAGAGAGAAAAAAAAAACAAGCATGTGTGAGTTAGTGGGCGATGAATGGAGTAAACGTGAGGATGCCATGCATAATCAGAAACATGGTGGACATAACAAAAAGCACCAGCAAATAGCATGATAAATGTTAAATAATGGTAACAGCAAAGCAGACAATATTTAAAAAGAACATGAAGTGGTTAGTAAATGGGTGGAAAAGGAGAAAGAGTAAGAGAGAGAAAATGAAGACAAAAGAAAGGAGGTTTGAAAATTAATGAGAGAGTTGGGGTGTGCAGCATTTGGGGGTTCAAATTAAAAAAAAAGAAAAAAAAAAAAAGAAAAAAGTGTGTCAACAGCAAGATCATATAATATTGGTGTTAATAACACTACTATAATTGTTGCATTAAATGCATCCTGAATTTAATGTCAACAAGCAGCTTTGGATTGTGAGCCGCAATTAATGCACTGAAGAGTAAAGAGCTCATTCAGTAGTATAATAAGACTATTATATTTGTTTATTATTATTATTATTATTATCAAGCCAAAAACTGAAAGATGATATACTACTTCATATACAGTTATACTTTATACACTAAAGTACATATATTTTTGAAAAAGTGCATTCTAATATAACTAGTGTAAATAAACATCAACATCTGTATTAAGAATTTAATGATTACATATCCTAAGCCACTGTGATTTCAAAAATGTGAAAAATGCAAACAAATATTGCAGAATCTCACTGAATTTGGCAAATTTTGGATAAATAAAACAAAAGTAGGGCTGTACAATTAACCATGTAGCGATATGAACTAGTATCAAAGTTTCATGATTTCATGATTTTTGATTAGTAAAATTTAATTTAACCATTAAAACGGAATGTTAAAAACTGAACCAAAATAAATAAATAAATACAATTGAAAAAAAATGGAGAAAAAATTAAACAATTTAGATATCCTTACACAGAGATGATTTTTAAAAATTGCTTTAAAAATATAAGTGTAATTATATTTACTTGTTATTATATAACAAATAAATAAAATTTCAATAAACCTTTGAAGATTGATCTCACAAAACCTGTCAACATGTCCAAGTCACATTTCAAATAATAATAAAAATGTAAATGAAAATCTTTAGTTTATGATTTTAATTTTTAAATTAAATGTGTTCATTAAGGATGACATTTATTCACTGTATTGGGGCTGAAACATGAGCTGGACATTTCTCTGTGAGATTCTCCTTTGAATCGCACACATTCACACTTCCAAAGCATCGAACACAAGGTTCAGACGGTTTCTTAATGATCCACTAATTCAAATGCCACAACATGCGGGTTAAAAGCCTGACAGAACTGTAGTCTCTGAGTATCAAAACACCTACAGTTTCTCTGAAATGCTTAGTATATTTGGGCAATGCGAGTTAATTTCATAAACGGATGAAAAATGAGTATTTACCACTGTTCATTAAAGTACCTACAACATGCCATGCATTAGGCTGTACAGAGATACTGACAGGTCGGCACACAGAAAACAGACCTGTTGATGTTGATCATTTTGGTTGTTCAGCAATGAGTGCAAAAAGAGGCAGCCATGCACCTCAAGGCATATGAGTAGGTATGTTAAAGACAGAGATTAACCTGTAGGAGATCAGAGTGTGTTAATGAGAGCGCTAATGAGCAAGAGAGAGAAAGAGAGGGGAAAGAGAGGCTGAGCACAGGGAGAGAGTATGAACTTATTTTTAGTGTGTATATACGTGTGTGCACATGTGGGAATAAAGAAGTGGATATAGAGGGGTGTGTGTGTGTGTGTGTGTTTTAGGAATATTACAAGAGCATCCAAACTAAATACACAGACTTTATTAACCGCCACATAAAGCTTCCCTTCACCACATCAGAAGCTAGAGGACAGCAAAGCAACCAAAATTCACTCCACATCAAAATATCTTCAAAATAAGCATCAACATAGTGCCTTATCAATCAATTTATCAATCATAGCCGCAAAAGTCATATCAGCTTGATCAGTTAAAAATAAAAATAAAATAAAGTTGGGCCCAAGCACAGATACAGGTGTGTGGAAGGGACACGTAATCTGTAAAGCACTGTTTACATACTGTTGACTTTGACAAACAAATGACGGTAATGCAAAACCAAATGTTCCTCCACCTAGAAGTATTTCCACGAGAACAAACAAACAGTGTCTAATATCTGCTTTAAAACCCTCAACCCATTTGTCTGGTAGGGTGGCATATTACTGTAATTCTTTTGTTATAAAAACTGTTTTACAAAGGGATGAGTTGATATTAGTGTATGTGGCAATGTACAGTGGTAGTGTATAATTTGGCATACACTGTCTGTGTCTGTATAGTCCTTACAATGGGGTTCTGGACATTACAGAAGTGTGACAGTATTCATGTAGGCTGAGCCATTCACCATAGCACCAGCATAACAAACACACAGACTCATGTCACAGGCAAATCAGGAACTCTTTGTCTTTGTCTATTTTAAAGGCTGCTGCTAACACAATGCTATGCAAAACAGGCATTAGGTATACATCACTCTTACTATTTGGTATTTGGACAGCTGTTTAGAGCATATGAATTACCCTTTTCCCAATTACAGGTTTGAGAAATTTCAGCAAAGTGAAATTCAGACTCTGTAAAGCAAGGTGAAAAATACAGATGTACATTTATTTGTGATAGTGAAGTTCTCCTGAGCATTGCAATTAATGAACTTTAAGCAGTCTTACACTGGAAATGACTATAACATTTTGGAATATATATAAACGAATACCAGCGAAAATACAAAACGTTACATTATTTTATCATTACCTTACAATGTGTTATCATTGCAAATACTATTACCTACAGGCTAAACACTATTTAAAAACAAAAGCAAAAAATGTGGCTCAAGTGTTTATCTATTGAAATTCTACACTAGTTCAAAGTAATCCAAAGTAGTAATTTTATTCAGCGAGGATGCATTAAATGATCAAAAGTGACAGTAAATACATGTACAGTATAATGTTAGGAATGATTTCCATTTCAAATAAATGCTGTTCTTTTTAATTTTGTATTCAACATTCATTGTTTCTAAGCAGCACATTTTGGAGGATCGTGTGACACTGAAGACTGGTGTAATGATGCTGAAAATACATCTTTGCATCACTGGAATAAATTACATTTTTAAATATATTCAAATAAAAAAGAGTTCTTTTAGGGTGCTTTCATACTAGCACTTTTGGTGTGCACCCACGAACTGTACCCGAGACTCAAAAAGGGTGGTCTGGGGTACGGTTCGCTGCTGATGTGAATGCAATTGTACCAAATCGTGGAAGTGAACCACTATTAATGACGTATTATTTGATAAAAATGTGTTTGTGCGTGTTCACTCGCTTTGCATTTTGCCACCTTCTCCTGCGCCGTTGTTACTAAGCAACAGGGTAAAGCAGTGTACAGTACATTTTTTATTTATACATGATAATATTTGTAATTTTCAAACTAAAACGCTTACCGTTTTGTTTATTTTTATTCTTAAATTTGAAGCATAGCATTTTTGAGATGTTAATGCAATAACTCATAACATAACTTCCTGGTGTAGTGTTATCCTTCACTCAAAAGTCACTTTGTAAATGAATGCATGCTAAAATAAATATTAGAGCTGTCAAACAATTAACTGCATCCAAAATAAGTTTTTGTTGACATAATATATATATATATATATGTGTGTGCTGTGTATATTATGTATATATAAATACACACATGCATGTATATATAAGAAAAATATGTTACGTTTATATATTAAATATATTTATATATGATAAATTATATGAATATAAATATCTACATGTAAATATTTCCAAAATATATGCTGTATGTGTGTGTATTTATATATACATAAGAAATGTACACAACACACACACACATATCTTATGTCAACAAAAACTTTTATTTTGGATGCAATTAATTGCATCCAAAATAAAAGGTTTTGTTGACATAATATATATATATATATTATGTCAACAAAAACTTTTATTTTGGATGCAATTAATTGCATTTGCGATTAATCGTTTGACAGCACTAATAAATATCAGAGGTGTCAAAGGTAACATACTATAATGTATGATAATTATATTCACTTAATGCTTACATTTAAAACAATAAGCTATATTGTATGCCAGAACGTGTCAAATATATTTTCTCATTACAATGCGAATTTAAATGTATTAAAACTGAAAGCACAGAAAAAAATCTATTTAAAATCATAATCAGTAAATTAGAAATGAGATTAAGAGTGAACTATCAAAACTAGTCACAACTGATTATTTTACTCTGTTGACATTAATTAAAGAAAAAAAAAAAAGAAGAAAAAAAGCAAAGTTTTTACCATGACTGAAGATGCCTGAAAAATACAGCTTCAGTACAAAACAAAAACTAACAATATACATACTATTTCTTGGTGTTTTAATATGTTTAACCCTAAAAGCTACCACAATATACCATATAACCTCTATTTACTACTAAATGAAGACACACCATTGTTCTCAGATTGTGCTCAAGAATAAAATCAGTAAAATTGATTAATGTTTTGATTTTTTTAGGTTCACAGAGTCTCTATTTTCTAGATTTTCTGACAATTCTTTTAATTAATATCCTTAAACACTAGTTACAGCTGCCATCCTTAGATCCAAAGAACATTTCTGATTTCTTTTTTTTTCTTCAAATTATGAAAAAAATATAATGCATAAAATCGAAGTGGCCACAAAGCTAACTAGCACTGCCAAAATCAGAAATACGCACAAAAAAGCAGCTAAAACTACTTGAAGCTACTAAAACATTGCTATACAGCAAGAGGCACAGAACTGTTTAGACATTAAAGCCTACCTCCGATGGTTAGAGCACTTAGACGTGTCTTGACATGTGTAAGGTCTGGAGAGGCAGTAGCAGGGAAGAAAAATCCACTGGGAGTTAGTGATTCCCAAAACCTCACAAAGATAATCCCAATAAGAGAGACTAACAAACATTAAACTACAGCACAGCTGCCCTAATTATATCTAAAGAATCACTTACTGAGGTGAACCACACATCTTAATATGGATTCCAGACAAAACAACTTTTCTTTACTGAATCACACCAGGCATCAAACCAAGCAAATCCTGCAGCAATCCTGCAGCAGTCACCGTTTCAAGGCCCATGATAAATCACAGCCTTCATTACTGGAGAAGATCAAGCTGAAATTAAATCCCACACACTGCCAGGCAGAGCCAAGACTAGCTGCGGAAAGGATCAACACTCTACTTTCAAACAAAATGCTTATTTACCATAAAGATTTTACACTTGAAAGTCCTAATTTAGCTTTTAGTCCTCTCTCTCTCTCTCGTTTAATTTCGAAGTTATTTATTTTTACAATGTAGTTTGTGCAAATGCTGGGAAACCTGGCAAGGGGCCGAAAATATGTACTAAGTGCAAATGATTTTATGAGCTGTCCTTTTAAATAAGTGCGGCAATAAATGCTCACCTACGCTCATACCTACATCAATATACACACAAAAGGCACTGCAGAGTGAAAAAAGGATTTTTTTAAATTATTTTAATAATATATTGTTGTAGTTTATGTATGTAACTAGTTAAATCACTTATAGGGAAGACCTAAAGGGACTTTTTTTTGCATTCACTTTGTTTCAAAATACGCAGAATAAAATCAATACTACATTAACATACTAAGGCAGGAAATTATAGCCTGACATGAATTATAACAAAAGATTTTTTTTTTGCTGTGTCCAGTTTCCAGGTTAAACACAATGCACAGGTGTGTATGCATTAATCTATGAAGGAAATAAAGGAGATGAGAAGCATTAGGGTTAGTAAACTACTTAGCAGAGCTTAGCAGTGAGAGGAGAGATAAAGAAACACTTCCACCATTTTACATTTGATCAGTTTCAGGTATCAGGTTAATTTTTGGCCAAACAGCTATAAAATGGTAACTACATATTAATATATTAGGGACATACATTTTCATTAAAATGTTATCTTACTAGACAAATTAATTCAGTGCATTAACCATTTCACTAAATGACTGCCAATTACAGGATGTTGCTATGCAACAGAAATAAGTGATATGGCAAACGGGTATTTTAGCTGTTACCGTGTCACTGGTTTTAGCTTGACTGAAATGCTTTTATGGACCAATCAGATGCCAAGACTTCTTGTGCTTTAACAGATGCCATATTTAATATCATGAAAGAAATGTGGGTTTGTATAGAAGTACAGTCTGTTCCACGTTTTCAGGTGCAAGTTCCCAGGATATCTGAATGTTCAACACCCAGGTCTATTTAAAACTATTTAAACTATTTTTAAAAAATCATTTGTGGTAAATACGGTTAAAATTAAAGCCAATGTATGTAGTTGTGTATTTTTGCGACTTCAGCATCCCCATATCACTGTCGTAATTATAGAGGACAGTTGTACACATGTATTTGTTGCTGCTGTCAAGTAATCCTCCTTTTCCACAACTTTAAACCAGCTCACCAAATGTACATACTCCTAGAACAGTTTGGAGGGGAGCATGAGAAATGAACAAAATCCACTCACTTCACTTTACCAACACGATTTTACCCAAAAAGCATGTCTTAAAGTATTTGGCTCCTCTGTCCTAAGTAGTTTATGATGAGCAGCTCTGCTTATTTGCAGCTACGCTGATTTGTGCTGCGCTTGGTATATTGCGTTGGTCAATATGTAAATTACATTTTGTGTCTGTGTTCTTTCATTTGTGCACTGTCAGTAAATCCCCCGCAGAAATTTCCACATCTATCGGTGCTGTTTTAGTAAATCTGGCCCTTAGAAATGATGCCTTGGCAACTAACTGAAAGTTTAACACCGACTCTGGTACAGAACAGTGCAACATATTATAACTGGAATGACATGCTGACGTAATCTAATGATTACATGTCCATTTTCATGAAATGTATCTGTTTATGTTGATAACTACCACTGAAGTAAATGATACATAATACTACTCAAGGTAACTAATAGCAGAATATAGAACAGCTGTCAGTTTCATATTTTTTGCTTAATATGTTTACGTTAATACCTTTAGTTTTTTTACGAGTGTTATCGCTGCACTTTACCGAAGTGACACCTGCAAATTTTCCACATTCGTAGCAAACATGCACTGACAGTTAGTTGTTTGTCAGGTCCTATAATGTGAGAAATGATAATGACATTACCATCTTTGGTAACCTGAGAATATGGTTGTGACTTGTTTACTTTGTTTAAAGTGAGTGTTGAACTATTCACATTGGGCTGAATTTATTTACTCTTTAAATGATGCCCTAAAACTGGTTAATTATTGAACTACTAACTGAAAAAGAATCAATAGATTAACTGATTTAATTAGCTGCAGGCTTACAACTGATTGTCCAATCAATCTCATTTGCATTCCCCTCAAAGTAAATATTCCATCTACGGTCATAACAGTCATTTATTTGTACACATGTTTAATGGAAAATAATGTAAAAACCCCACTATAATGCATCATCTAGCATTAGTCCACAATGGATACAAGTACAAATGTAAAATGACAAGGTGTCTAGAAACCAGCAACCATATCAAGCCTAACCTCTCCAGCAGAACAGTGTGCAGAAAATTAACTATGCTTGTGTGCTTGTAACAGCAAGGTCAAAACATATAAGCAAGCCACTCTCTACAAAAACTGGTCTAGCAAAGCACGTCTTTCCAGCCACCTCAAGCGTGATATTGTACAGGAAGGGGCGGAGCTGCTGTCTTAAAGTGATGTATAGCCTTCTCCTTTTGTAGAAGCCAAATACAGTGCTGCTGGCCTTGATCACAGCAAACCCAGAATAACAACAGTCAGTCTAAATATATATATTTTTTTAAATCTAAAACTACTTTCCAGAAGAGTTGATGAGTTTCTTCCATCATGAATTTAACACATTACCCATCATTATGAATAAGTTATGAAGGTGGAGCTGAGGTTAAATCACCAACCGTCATGGAAAGCAGTTTCTAGAGTCCTAACCAAGGTTTGGCGGACATTCATAAATCCTCACCGAGTTTATCCGATGATGTAATAATGTCAGTGGGAACGCACGAATCCAGATCAGCATCCATAATCCCAAGAGGGTCCAGCTGAGCCACATGGTGACCACGTATCTACAGGAGACAAGAGGTCCCCCCACAAACATGGGAGCCGAACGCAAAACCACCCACAAGGAAAAGATATAGAAGGGGGGAGAAAGCGGGCACAGAAGAGTAAGAGAGCAAGAAGGTTGAGATGAAGTGTGATTGAAGATGAAGTGTCGGGTGCAGAGGGGGTTGGGGTATAAGAGTTGAAAAACAGGGGAAAGAAGAAAATGAGAGAAAGAGAGACAGATAAAGGGAGGGGGAAAGCGACAATCACACAAAACAGGCTCATTAATGGTGGTCTGTTGAGCTGTGGGGGACAGAAAACATTTCTCACCAACATGCTGGAACCCAGTAGCTACTGGGGACTCGTCAAAATTTACACAACTGATGCCAAGTGGGTCGAGGTTTGCATTGTGATGCCCCATTACCTGGAAACAAGGCAACAGCAGTCACAAGACATTAGGAGTTCACCAAGCAGATCCCATGACTGTGAACTGAGCCCAATCTTTCACAGCATCACAAACGTGAGATGAGAAACGATACAACCAAAGTGAGGTATTACACAATTTGGTATTTTCAATCAAACGGGACAATCTGCTAGAGGTCGAACAATATTTCATTTCACAGATTAATTGCCACATTTATGGAACCATTTATTTGCTTTATGAAAGATCCGGTTATTGGTAAAATCAGCGGTGATAGTTGGTGAACCTGATCATTTGTTTTAGTGTTGCTGTTTATGCATGTTCCTACGTGGCTTGTGCCGTAGGATTATTATTAGCCACTGTGCAATAAATCACTCAAGGATGGAAACTATTCACCTGTCCTCATAATTCAGCATTGTACAAAAACAAAAAAAAGAAAAAAAAGTTAGTTATGATTTGTGCAGATCCAGCAAGCAGCATTTTTACTTTGTAATTTCATATGACAATAAAATAAAAACAAAACTGTCCATGTATTTTTTCATTTGATTTTTTATTTTAAAAACTCATTAGTCATTACTGTTAATTTCACAATAGTTTAGCACTAATCAACATTTTAACAAAAGTTGAACATTTTCATTCATATTTGTTTATTATCAGAAACTATTGACTACATTAATCAATTATCGGTTATATTTTTCACCTTAGTTATCGGCAAACCCTAATACTGGTCGACCTCTGCTATCTGCTTAGTGAATGTTCTCCTGTAACCTCAAAAAGCATCTCTTTTACTTCATTTTTTTTTCTTTTTACAAAATGAACATAGATCTCTTACCTTGTTAAAGGTTCACGCTGCAAACTCATTAAAAGCAGCACTGAGATATCAATTTTAAGCCAATATTTTTAAAGAAACAACTGCACAGGGTTTCTAAAACTGGTGTGTACCTGATAGGCCCTGATGAGGGACTGAACTGCCAGATGGTCTTCCACCAGTTTCTCCACATTCGGCTGGGCCCCCACCAGAGACTGGGCCTGAGCGAGCCCGGCCAGACTCACTCCCATTGGAGGAGGACTCTGGTAGGCTGAGCCTGGGGGGGCACCAGCATTAGCATTCCTGAAGAAAATGTCCCAAGACTGGAGAACAGAAAAAGAGCCAGGATTTAATCTCTTTATGTAGACAATTACAGTAAGTTGCAATCAATAGCTTAAAAAAAAAAAAAAAAAAAAAAACATACTGAACTGGACATGATATTACTAAAATCATTTTGAACATCATCTAATAAAGCAGACAAAAATCCAAAGGTCTAAACCCATTTACATGGTACATAAGTTTGGACTGTTTCACAGTAACCGTGACAAAAGCAGTGTGAACAAACTATAATAAAACTCTTGGTTCATTTTCACCAAATTAAATATCTGTGGAATACAGGAATGGATTTATTTAGTTTTTGAACATGAATCAACTACAAAACATGTCGGATAATGCTTCAGAAGTGAATAATTACTACTGCTGGTCATGGTAAGCAACACTAGGACTATTTCTCATACTTAAGGTCAGGGACAAAGGATGAGTAAAGATGAGTAACTCATCCAGCACCATTTGTGCTAGAGACATAAATGGATATGTCAGACTTTAAATCATGTGGCTTGTTATGAAAACTAGAAACAGCTGGATTAATACTTTACACAATATTTCAAGAGCTTTTTAATTCAAATAACCCTCGCAATTAGGATAGAGACCATTAATTCTACTTTTTGTGTTTCTAAATGCCTTACCAATACAATGTGAAGTAGTGTAAGATGTTCAGGGATTGTGGTCCTGAAGATCTATCATAATTGAGCTGGAGCTTTACAATTCATTCACATTTATATAAACAATGTTTTCTTTTAAAGCATGTACACATAATATTGATAATGTAGTTTTAGTAATGATGGTGTTGGAGCCTTTTGAAAGGTATATGAAATGGATGTCAGTGACCTTAATAATACTTTTTAACAGGAGTCAAATTTCACATGAAGACACAAAGTTTGACCTTGTTCTTTTGCATGGTTAACAATTCTATAAGCCTCTGCATTGAGTTCGCAGTGAGACAACTAATGACTCTGAACAGGTGTAGGTTGACATTGTGATGTGTCAAATAACAGGTGCTAAACAAACTCAAAGCCTGTCACATGACAGAAGCACTGTTTGCAATTCAGCCTAAAGTTATAAAACAAAAGCCCTATACAGGTATGGGTTTGATTAATTAATTTCTATGACCCCTCCTGGTTTGTGAGTTTTAAATAAATCAGCTTGATTTCCATTTGTCAGGTATCATAGATCTGAACAATTCTACTTAAAGGGGTAATTCACTGCTGGCAAAATGGGCTTTTAATAAATCTTGGCTGTCTATAGTTGTAGAGAGGTGAAAGGTTCATTTTTTTTGTTAAATTGGGACTAGATTAAGGACAGGCAAATGTAGTCCTGGAGGGCCACTGTCCT
>SCHK01121864.1:346-12736 GCA_004124795.1 Poropuntius huangchuchieni
ACTTCTGTGCGATCTTCTTCACTAATATTCCCTGGCTCTCATTTGGGCTCAAATTGATAGGCAACATTGACAACGTCATTGTTTACAATACCACCGGAGCACACACTGAGCTGAGGGGCGGGACGTTTAGACATGTACTCGGCAGTTTAGCCAATCACAACACACTGGGTCAGCTAACCAATCAGAGACCATCACTTATTTCTGAGGGAGGCGCTTCATTAATGATCAGCGCGTTTATCAGAGAAGGGACAGAGTGGTGTGGAATAAAGGTAAATTATGTCAAAAATAATGCGTTTTTTTTTTTTTTTTTTTTTTTAAACAAAGCATTAATATATTTTAGACTGCAACCCATAAACACAATCAAGCTTAGATAAAAACAGTCAACCACCCCTTTAACATCTCTCTTTTTTAAAATAACAGGTTGGAACAACATGAGGGTGAGTTAATGTTGACATCTGGGTGAACTATTTTTAAAACAAACTCGAAGTCAAACGTGAGGTTCAAGTAAAACATCTACTATAATATGAAAGTGAAAAATGTCAATAAAAAAAAAATATATAAATATATATATACACGTTTTAAATGGATGACAACAGAGAAAGCTTAAGTTACTATGACAATAAGAAAAAAAAAATTATTTATGCATTCAATTAAATTTCATGCATTCAAGAGTCCTCCACAAGTCACAAGTAATGAATGAATGAATGCGTGAATGAGTGTTCTGTTATTCTGCTAAATTGCTTTTGAACGGCTGACAACAGAGACAGATGAAGTTATGGCATCAGTATGGGTTAACTAATACTAAACAGACGTACCTTGAACCCATATATTAATTCCTGAGTCATTACCCAATAATCATTTTTGGTAAATGTAGACAGACCTGTAGAACACACATAATGACAAGAAAAGTAAGTGTAGGTCAGAAAGCTGCACTTTGTTGGCCTGTTACCATTTAACTAGATGATATTATCTGGACATCTGAGTTAGTACATTTTACTCTTCTCTTCTAAATCTAATAGGAAAATATTCATAATTTAAAAGCACTGCCTGGAAAAGCATCACCTGATGTCTCAGAAGGGCCAGAGACGGGTTGAAAACAGCTCTCCAATGGTTGTGCAAATTGAAAATTTTATTTCCCAAAGCCACAGTACATTCTTCAGTTTGAACAGTTTATTGGGCCGCCTGTGGATGCAACTCCGCCATCTCCAGAAGAACTGAGCGCAACCGAACAGGAGGAAACGCTGCAATCTTGTTAAACAAAATAGTGAAAGGCTGTACATGCGCTGCAATTGAATCTAAACAAATTAAGTGCAAACAATTCCACTCGAGAACATATTTTGGTAACAAGTGTTTTTCTTTTTTTCAGTATAAATGGAGAGAGTGTAATTTGACATGGTATAATTTAAGTTCGTGGCCACAGATCGCTAATTAATGGAGCCGTGCAGAACTCACAGACGTTTCTACCACGTTGTGTGCGCGACTGCTCACTCTGTGTGGTTTTCACCCAATTTGCCCAAGCAAACCGGATTCTTCATTCTGCGATTACGATGCATCTTCCTCTTCAAACAAATCTCACTCCTTTAAACTTCCTGCATTAAGGAACATTAACATATGGGCCATGTTTTAAAATTCAGTTTGCCGTCTATTACAGACGCATTTTCTAAATGCATGAATTTATTTAGTGAAGGCTGTCGCCCCTGGGGATTGCATAGTAAACATTTGGAACTCATTATTGGTTTGCGTACAGTAAAGGAGGACCCAAGTTTTGTCTATTCCACTTTCCTTGGCTGTCACGGCGACGGCAATCATTCGGCTTGGGTCGCCACCGCAGACCTTTGAACACGAGAGGCCACTCGGAGCGAAGTCGCTCATGTGTACAAACCGCAGCGCTTCAGACTTTAATGATTCTCAGTCTATAGCCAGAAAGCCTTAAATTATGCAAGACATGAAAATGTTGAGTTTCCCACTGACATTATACTGAATGTTTCTGCAGAGTTTATAAAGAACAGACAAAATGCTTGACGTTTACCATCACGTTTGATGCTGAGAAACACAGCACAGATATGTTCACATGGGAACCTGAGAGAATAGGCACGAATTTTAAGTTCAAACTGTTTCTACACCAGTTATTTTTTCTTCAGTGTGGGATGCAATGCTCCACGCAGTAATATCTGCTCAATTTGAAATTGTATACTATCTCTTCCGTTATGAGATATAGTAAAATATATATATATAGTAGTATGCCAGTATGATATTTCAAAGTCAGCCTCCTCCATATACTGAAGATTCTGGCAAATGTAGTAGGTCACACAGTCCTTCTACGATTATAGAACACTTCCGTACTCAGCACATCCAAATACTACAGTACATACTGCAGCAAAAGCAGTATGTTAGTATGCTACTGCAATCAGAGTTGAGGTTTCAAACAAGTGTCCCAAACACTGCCATTGGCCAATTAAAATCATCTGTAAGTGGCAACCGATGACCTATCAGAACTTCAGACACTTGCGATTTCATGCCAAGCTGATAAATGTTGATGCTGATTTCGAAGATACAGAGCCCATTTTTATTCTCCACCGGGATGCGATTATTTCTTCATATAACACAGTGCACACTGGCCGCAGAGAGAGAGAGGAAGGTAAACAAGTGCCACCGCTCTTGATTAAGTGACGTTATTCGCTGTCAATGAATTCCTCTGAAATGTCTCTTTCTCTCTCCCTGGGTTTCTCCATCTCATCTCATCAGACACACAGAGAGCTCGTTCGACTAAATGATAGCTGCCTCTCTCGACTGTTTAAACATACGGTAATGACACCCACCTCTCCATCACGCTGTCGGATGGGGCATTACCGCTTGCGAGGAGTTCAGAGATGTACGACGCACCGAGGAACCCACCGCTGACAATCCAATGAGCTCCAATGGAGCCATTACTCCATTTTAATCATAACGCTTAAGAGAAACAATGTGGGCATAAGACGCTGCGATACACGTCTTTGCAGATAGTTAAGAATGCATTTAGCAGTTACCCATGCACTTCATTATTCAAATGTTGCACAGGTGTAAATTAGTGCAAACATGACAGAAGTGAACATTGGGGCCGGCAGAGGAGATCCTACACTTACCAAATTTTGGTAATGGATAAGGATTTCAAATAGTATGCAACATTAGCAATGTTTCAACCAAGTTGCAAATGTATGCAAAAAATTTAAATAAAAGAATATTGCAAAGGCATTTTGCAAATAAAATGTGCTCAAGAAATACAAAACCAACACTTCTTACAGATAAATTGATGCAAAACAGAAATAATCTTGAAGTTTGCATGCCCACTTCCCAAAATTTGCAAAAGTATGTGGACGGAAGCTAAGCTATTATCATCACAAAACAACAAAGGAAATGAGAAATGGACCAAAATGAAGTGAAAATGTTCACAATAAAAAAAATTACCGGTACCTTTTCTGCCTTATTACAGATTTTTTTCTTACAGCATATCATTTGGTTTTAATCAAATTTGCATTTAAAAAAATAAAATAACTTTTGGAAATCCAATTAAATAATGAATCAAGAAAGATGTTAAAATTGTGGTTGATATCACTTACGGGAAATGAGTCAAGTGCAATGCATTGTGGGATGTTCTGTATTTTCTGCTGCACATGTTGGTAAACGTAGTATGTTATTCCAGCATTCCAGACAATTTGCATACAGAATGCATACTGCATTTATAGTATGACTAGTGTGCCATTCCGATCATAGCCAGTGTCTTCTACTGTGGGAGAAAACAGACAAACTCAACACATGTAAACAGAAACGAGCACTAAATGTTGCATTGTTCTCTATTTCAGCAAGCATGCAATGAATTTGGCAGAACTTTCTATAACGTATGGGCATGACGCTTTCAGTGGAGTTACAAACTACAACAGCTCATATCCTGATTTCAAGGATCAAACTTTGTTTCAAAAATCATTTAATCTCGTTAGACAAAAGAGACTTGCGGGGTAAAACGGAAAAAAGCCTGCTGCAAAAATGCACACTAGCAGAAACCTTCAATGGTGAGATGAACAAATTGCTACTCTGAATTTCCAGAAGACAACAGCAAAACAATAGTCTTTTCTGAATGAAAATGTTTCTGTGAAGACAGGCAAACAAAAGCGGATGGCAGTGACACTCGCTATGGAAGGGCTTTGTTTGCAGATCATGTCTATGTGCGAGTGTGTGTGGGTGTTTGCATGCATCACAGGTGTGTGTGTATTTTTTTTTTTGGTCTACATCTTACATTAAGACATAAGAATCTAAATTTGTGATTGTAATGTTAGGAGAGAATCTGTGGTCCAAGGGGTGAAGTTGTAAGTTGTGCGTTATCTCAGTTCAGCCCTGGAGAAATGAGTGTTTGTGACAGGGAGAGAACGCCACAAAACGAGAAACACCATACAGATATTCAAAGGTGCAATAAATCACTTTTTAATGGCTCTAAAAGGAGTTAGAAATATCTTATCAGGGAAATATGTAAATATCTTGTAGCTTCTGAAGGGCAGTAAGACGTTCGCATATTTCCCAGAAGACAAAATGATAGCAATTTACACAATCATCCAAAAACTGGATCTCAACATCATACAGCCACCACTGGGAAGAGCTCAAATGTGATAACATTCATACCTTGAATGCAACATGAGTCGCTCTGGATAAAAGTGTCTGCCGAATGCATAAACGTACTGTAAACGTAAGCTTCACTAGTCGGGACAAAGCAGGTACTCATGCACAACTATCACAAAACACGCAAGCAGCTGATCATTAATGAAGTCACACACCATCAGAAGAACCAATGGGATGGAAACGTTCAAACCGCCTAATTAGAATGCATTTATTTATTATTTTGTGTCCTGTGGAATATATGCAAATACCTGTCATGTGAAATAGCTTTTCCTGAGCAGTACTAAATAAAAAACAAGTGTTTTTGTATTCTGTAATACACATATATACATGGGTAAATTGGGACATATTATACATAGATTTACATATGTACACACATAGTGATCTCAAAGGTTTGGACCTCACTGTATATGCAATAGAGAGAAATAAAAGTGACATATATGAGTGACATATCATATGATTTTCACAGCATATGCTTGACATATAAGATGTAATACTCAGCATGCTCAGACATTATATAACAGGAGCTGAGAGCGTCAGGGAAGCTCCTCTGCCATGTAATAACATCTCTATCAGCTCTCCCGCGGGAGCAGGGGCCTGTCAGCGCTCGGCTCCGGAGAGACTCATCCTTACACAGGCACCTCGTTTGTTTAATGTTAATCGACTCAAGTCGCACGCTGCTAAACATCATGACCTCACTCCTCAAACATCTCAGAGTCACCTGACCTCACAGAACACTGAATATACAGCACATTCTGCACAGTGATTTATCACCTTTGATTGCCTTGTACATTACTGAGGAGAACTACGGTATTTTACTGCTGAAAGAGAGGAGGAGATGGTAAGAACGACAGACAGGTAGGTAGACAGAGAGTCAGATAGATAAACGGACGGAAAAATATACAGATAGACACAGAAGACAGCCAGACACAGGCAGATAGATGCATTAGATACACAGACAGAGCAGACAAACATACAGAGTATACACACAAATACATACATATATATATATATATATATATATACACACACACACACACACACACACACACAGACAGATATATATATATATATATATACAGAGTAGATAGACAAATGGGCAGAGAAGGCAGAATATAAACAGACAGACAGAATATACAGACAGATTTATAGACAGATAGACACGTAGACATTCATAGACAGTAGACAGATACAGACAGACACAGCAGACAGATATATATATATATATACATATATATATATACACACACACACCTACACACACTGTAGACAGAGAGACCAAATAGACAGCAGACAGGCAGATATACAAACAGAGAGACAGAGTAGACAGACAGGCAGGTATATAGACAGACAGATACATAGACAGAGACAGTTAAGAAAACAGACAGACAGATAAAAACAGAAAAATAAGAAAACAGATACAGAGTAGACAGACGGATAGACTGATATATAGATAGATATAAAGACAGACAGATGGACAGATATATAGACAGAGGCAGACAGACAGAGACACAACTAAGAAAACAGACAGAAAGATAAAAACAATCAGACAGACAGACAGATAAAGGGAGATAATTAAAGACAGAAAACTAATACTGAAGACAGACAGACAGGTGGAGAGGTAGACAGACAGACAGAGAGAGAGTCATGCTGTGCTCTTTCACAGCGCTCTCAAGCATCTTCACGCCCCGCTAGCGTCCAGGGTCGTCCAACCTGTTGGAGGCGACAGAGTCGCACCCCTCCTCTTGTCCCCGACCGAACAAACGTGTCTTAAACTAAACGATCCCCATTGTGGAGCTGAATACAGTAGCAGGTGTTCGTTTCTCCCGCCCGCCTCCACCCTCTGCATGGTGAGCACATATCACGTGCAGATGCGCCCATCAAAGGGCAACTCGCGCTCCTCCGCCAGATAACGTGAAACCGAGATAACAGCTTACTGAGTTTGAAGACTGACTGTAGGTGCATTTCCTCACAGCTCTGAACAATGCGCGCTCGCTGAGGAAGTGTTTTTAGGTCACATATGGCCGGGCACCGCCGGCAGCCGCGCACACGTTTGTCTTGCGACAGGCGTTTGTGAATTGACAAGAAAAACCGATAATGCCATAGCAGAGATGGAGGGAGAGAAAGGGGGGTGGAGGACGAAAAAAAAGGCAGTGATTGAATAACAGTAATTAAAGCGGTTATTCGTTCGGCGAGCACCTGCGTGAAGGATGATATTACTCCTTAATTCAGCTCAGTTTAACTTCCCTCAGCCGCTGCTTTTCAACTACACCTCATTAATCGCTGATTGGCATCGAGCTGTTTGCGGGAACAAAATGTTTACTCTCCTCAAACCTCTTTCTCAAGGGCTAGTTTCATGTTTTTCTTTACCTTGCGCATTATTCAAAGACTGGATATTTTTCCCCCTACGTTCTTACAGTTAGAGATGGGAAAAACCATTAAAGATTCCCATGTTTCATTTGAAACAAAAAGAGTGAGATCTTTAGTGGTGTTTCAGCTGTAACCAACGGTTCCTCGAAGAGTCCACTGATTTTCAGTATAGAACTGAAGCTGGGATGAATCTTGTGCGTAAATCAACGGTGCAGGTTCATTTGTGAGAATAACTATGAACTGAAATGAATTCAAAATTCAAAAAAGGCCATGCATTATTTTTCTGCATCTGTTGTTTTCTCGAGATCAAGCCTTTATGGGGATCTCAACATAGTTGGTTCTACAAAAGTCAAGGCCATGTATTAGTTATTGGACAATAACTAATGTTTTAAAAAGTTAAATATTGCAATATATCGGCAAAAAAAACAACAAAAAAACACAAATGCACGGCCTCTAAATAAATGAAAAACAAAACTTACATATATTCAAGAACTAAATATATCTTGACAAAACAAAGCTATCGCATGGCCTCTATAAAACATGACATTAAATAATTAAATGTTTCAATATATTGACAAAAAGAAAGAAAAATAAATCATAAATATGGCCTTAAATTAAAAATAAATACTTATCAATGTTAAAAACATTTTTAAATGTTTAGTTTTTTGTTTGTTTGTTTTTTACATGCAATGCAAGACCCCAAATTAATACTAATAATATCTATCTATCTATATAGTACTGTAAATTAGTACATTACTATATAAAAAAACAGCACTCGTACCTTACTGTGGGGGTGTAACTGAATTGCGTTCATTTACAAACAAAACACAATTCAAAAAAAACATACAGGGATCTGATGGCAAAAGTTCAAATAGGCAAATTGACAAAATACAAATTGGCTGAAATCTGCTCCCTTCCTCTGCCATACACGTATATGTGTGTAAGTGAGAGAGAAATGGAGCAGCTGCATCTTTATGTTCAATATTTACTCGTCACCAGCAAGTGCTAACGCAGAAGCCCTTGAGAAGGCATTCAAATGCTTTCAGATGAGAGAGATTCTCCTTTTTTAAAAAATGACACACTTCTTATTCGGGAGAGAATACCTTCTGTTTATTGGATTTTCAGCCATTTCATTGAGCTCCATCCGCTTTTTAAGGTGAAAATGAAAAATGGTATTGAGCAGCGCGGGTTTGTGCATCATATTGTGCTTGATGCAATGTAGGTCAGTGTTCTGCAGCGCCGCAGATAAGACACGGGGAACAAGTGTTGTGTGTACTTACAAGCAAATATCTGTCAAAATAGCAATTGACAGATCTACAAGAGCGCTTTTGGCTTGGGACGTGTTCCTCCGTCATTAGCATTTAAAAAAAAAAAAAAAAAAGGCCAGAGATTTGGGCCTATCAGCCTTGACTCGCTGCAGAGCCGGGCTGGCCCAGGTTGTTATCTGTTCAGTACAGAGGTGCAGCTGTTTAGCGAATGGATTTGCTGATTTTTAAAGGGAGATGAGGGGGGAAAAAAGAGAGAGAAGAATCAGGTACCAACAACAAGCCTCTCCAAAACAAGCGTTCAGAATTTCATAAACCTTACCTTCTGTGTCGGAAGCCCGCAATATTTTTTTTTTTGGAAAAGGCATTAGGCGGAAAAAAGCATGAAAAACGTTTTCTTTATTCACTCTCCAGTCTCCTGAGGGCCCCACTCCAGCGCTGGGGCCGACGCCACCCTGGTGGACCGATGAGGCAGAGAGGAAGGGGAACAAATGTGTCGCTTTAGGTGGTATAGGGATGCAGCTGGCAAGTGTGCCACCTTTGTCTGAAGCAATCCCAGCGTGGCTCACTCGCACACACACTCGTGGAGGAATTCTGGCCCTAGCGGGGCCAAGGGGGCGGGACGTTAGCCTCTGGCCAGAGAGGAAACGGAGGGTGTCTGTCTTTACTGAAGCTTTGTGCGTGCAAAGACACATAATCACGCGCATCAGTGTATTCGGGAGCGACGGTATACTGACGATAAACAGTCAACGCTATTTTATATTGCGTCTTGGTGATTTGATCAGACTGAAACGCACACAGGAATTACAACTCTGATTCTCAGTTTGAATGAATCACTCACTCGCTGAACAGCCTAAGACTCAAAATGACCCGAGAACAGTAAACTGCACAAATAATACGATACATTGACCAAAACAGCAAAAAAATAACTAAATGCAAACTAAAGCATCTAATGTAAGTAAACTAAACTTGCTAATGTTTTTGTTGCCATGCGTTTGAAACACCATGCAAAAAAAGCACAACTTTAAAAATAAATAATAACAACAATTCATAAATTAATTAAAAATAAACCATAGTGCTTGCTTGTACAATAATGCTTAGTTTAAATGTGAAATATATTAAAACCGTTTTAAAAAATATTTTAACATTTAATAAAAATCAAAATATAATTATAAAATTTTAATTATAAAAATGCACTTCATCAAAACACTTAAAAATGCAACTCTGGTTTCTTACATGACAATGTGTAGTTTAATTAGTTTAAATACATCTGTCTATCTTATACTGTACACAGCACACTCTATATATTCTTAATATTTATAAATTGTAAGTTTTAGGCCTAATTTCACTGTTGAATACAGTATATGCAAAAACAATATTCTGCATGAAAAAACTGTTACACACAGAGAAACCACATTTATCTGAGCTTCATTTCACGCTGCAGCATGAGTGCATAGTGGTCGTCAGAAAATGATAAAACTCATTATAAATAAAGCTCTGCGAAGGTGCTTTACAAATTTCAACACGTGTTATTGATTGAACGGGTCACGGTAAAGACGCTCTCGTGGCTAATCAAAATATATTTTATTTAAAAAAAAAACAAAACAGACATGCAGGTGCTTTTATAAGCGTATTCATTTTATGCCGTTCCCCCCCCATAATTCTTTTCCATTACTGCTCTTCATTTCGCCTGTCTATTGAGTGGGTGTCCAAACTAACAATTAAACTATTGTTAAGAGAACAGAAAGCCGGAGGAGTTGCCGTTTCAGGAGATAATAATCAAATATCACTCCACTGTAATCACTGTTAAACTACTTAACCCTCAATCGCACGCGCGCTCCACGCAAAACAAAAACCAATGTGAAAAGTACTCAAAGAGGACTGGAAACTTCTTGAAATCTATTAAAAAGTTGTGTTTCGTCAGCCTCCTGAAGCGCGCGTAACCTGCAGAGCCGACTGTCGCAATATTCAAGCTTAACACGAGCTTTTTTTTCTCTTAGAGCTCGGGTGGGGAATGTTTTCTTGGCCTGCACCGAGGTCTGACAGATGCTGCCCATCCAAAAGACTCTTGACTCTGCCAAAAATATCAGGCAGGAAATTAGGGGAGGCAATCTATTATTTAAAACAACAAGCGACAGTTCATATGCTCCTGCAACTCTGGAGCGCATCGCAGAGCGAGTGTCGCAGGCGAGCCCCGAGCCATCTGACTTTACTCAACAACCGCAAACTCGCCTCGCCGTGCCGCGTTTAGCTCCCTGTAAGCCCTTCTTCAGCCGCATAATGACTTCTGCACCGAGACAATATAAAATAAACACCTTCAAGCCGGTCTATTAGACAACACTTAAAATCGTTCCTCCTTTTTTTGGTTCGCGGGGGGGACGGGGTGGCGTCTTAATTACTTCCTTGTTGGAGTGAGCTTGAACGTTAACGAGGGATGCTCCTTTCTCTCTGCGGCGAGCGTGTGTAGTTTATTCGTATAATCAGCTAGCTGTCGGAGACTGGATTAGCCCCTCCACGGCGAGTGAAGTGTTTAACATGGCACGCACGATGGGCTCAAACAAGCTCTCTGCCTGCCTTCTCTCCACAAACACTCATTGTCATTAATTTGATTTGCTTATCGCCCCCTCCCCCCCCTTTTAAAAGCTCTCCATTTCGCGTTTCCGCAGCCTCTCCTTTTAAACGCCAGTGCAAATGATTGCACCCGCTGCTAAGAATTACCAGGTAAAGGAACGGCAGAAAAAACAGAGAGAAGTTAAATTAAGATGAAGAATTGTAAAATGTTTCCAGTTGGAAGGGTGTTGATTACCAGGGCGCCGGTCCTGCAGGATTACCTGCGATTTATCCTCATATTTTGGGATGCCTCACCCTCCGCGTTACGTTCCTCTCTCCGGGGGCCGCGGAAGCAGCTTGCATGCACCTCTGCCAAAAGAGTTTATTAGAGCAAATGGTATTGTAAGCCCTATGGAAGGCATACCTTATGTGAAGATTTAAAAGATATTAAGAAGATTGTGGGGCCCAGAACCCAGGTGTGTCGGGTAATAGTCATTGTCTCGTACGTGTACATGTGTGTGTGTGTGTGTGTGCAGATGAAACGGGGAAAGGTGCCAGTGAGAGAGGGTAGAGAACACCCCAGGCGGCTCTGTAATTTACACCCAAGTGGAGAGATTCCTAGATGCTGCTCTCCGCGCTTGAGTCTTTACTAGCTCTGCTTCCTATTACCGGCCTAATAGAGTAATATGGGCAAGATAAACGCACGTGGGATCAACCATGAGTTCAGCACCTCATCTGCTTGATGCAATGTTTTTAGACTGTAATAGCAATTGAGCATCGTCCCTGATTGGATGAAGCCCAGTTTACACTGTGCGAGATACGTATATATTTTAATAATAGATATAATATAAATAAATATAAAGTAGTGCTGTCAAACGATTAATCGCATCCAAAATAAAAGTTTTTGTTTACGTGATATACTGTATGTGTGTGTATTGTGTATATTTATAATGTATATATAAATATACACACACAGCATATATTTTGAAAATATTTGCATGTATTCACATGTATATATTCATATAATTTATATCATATATAAATATATTTAATATATAAACGTTAACATATTTTTCCTAAATATATACATGCATGTGTGCGTATTTATATATACATAATATATACACAGTACACACACATATATTATGTAAACAAAAACTTGTTTTTTTTGGATGCAATTAATAGCGATTAATCGTTTGACAGCACTAATATAATTATATGAGTATAAATAAATGCTTTTATATAACTTTGCTTATAAAATTTCTTTCAAATTACATTTTAATAATATAATAATTTTTTTTTTTCTTGCATTGTCCTGTTTTTTCTTTTTTTTTCGTCTTTTGTTTTGTAAATGAACATATTACACAAATATAAATGCAAAAGTGACAGTTTCAAAATATTTCAAATGCTGTACCTTTGTAATGTCAGAGGGGGCGATAGAGTTACCTTCAAATGCCATTATGCTGCCATCTTTGTTCAGTTCTGGAAAGTTATTTATTTTTTCTAGGCAATCACCTAGGCAGCAAATGTCATGTAGTGACTATATCTGGAAAAAAAAAAA
>SCHK01121895.1:498-17479 GCA_004124795.1 Poropuntius huangchuchieni
TATTTGTATGTATTTTTAAAATGTTACGAGAAAGGTTGCCAAGTAGTGTGAAATTTTTCTGTATTACCAAGTATTGTAAATCTGATACACAGTGCAGTTATTGATGAATATAAAAAGATTCTCTGTGCTCTGGGTAGTCATGCTAATCTCATGTAAACACTGATCATTTGTCCTCAGAGCATGAAACGAGGGTTAACTTGACATTTAATTCATCTGCCCACTGCCATATTTGTTATCCAGTCCTCCCATTACAGGCGGACGTTCGACAGCCCCCTCTTCTCCAAAACTCACCAGGAGTCTGTGTGTGGCTGACTCCAGATGTCCCAGCCTCTTTTGTTACTGTGGAGATTCAGCTGGCCACTGCCCTCTCATTAGTGTCTGCTGATCCATATGTCATGTTAAAGACGGCCTTTGATCAGCGGTGAGCAGGGAAACATTTCAGCCACCTATTTTCACAGCAGACAAAGATTAGAGGCAATCAAACGACAAATACAATAATTTGGAATATGACAAAGCTTGTTTAGTTGAATGGCTGATTCAAGAGGACAGTTTGAGAAGACCACCTCTGTCTGGTCTACTTCTGTTTTTTATTTTAAGTTAAATACTATTTAAATAATATAAAATATATCAGTTTACTGAACATTTGCTATCAAACTGACTTTAATTTGAACTAAGATCTTATCCCAAAGCTACCTTAAATCAACTACTTCATACGAACTTCCTTTTCAACAACTCGATTTCCTTATCCACACTGAGTGATGAAACATCTATTGTCTGCATATCTTGACATATGCACCATGCTCTTAATATTGACTGTGGTGAAATATTTTATATCCTTGTTCCAATTCCCAAACAGCTCAAGAAAAAATAGAATTGCTTTTTGGTAAACCTTACTGAACAGGTTACCTGAACTATTATAAACTCCAAAAAGACAGTTTAAAACGACAAAAAAACAAGCATGTGAACCGAAAGTTCTATAATCAAGCTCACAATAAGAACCACGTAGAAGTGTGAGAAAAGTGACAAAGTTCCAACAAGTCGGAGAGATCATAAGAACAACACCCCTTCCAAACGGAGTTCCCATGGAGACAAGTGGGCTGGCATACAATAGAAAAGAAAAAGAAGGAGTGCGAAAGAGAAAGGAAAAATAGAGAGAAGGACCGAGGGGCACAGGGGAAAGGAACGTAGGATGGGGGGTATAATGAGCTGTTCGGCAGAAATGTGGGCATGAAAAAAGCGGACAGAAGAGGAAGAGTGAAGCGAGAAAAAAATTTCAGTATGAACTCTCATTTTCCTTATCCTGTTGCCCTGCTCTCCGCAGGTCCGTTTGGGCTGGAAAAATGTTTCTGAATGTCAAGACAGACCGTTTTGAAGAGTTCTCCACACACAACGGCGTTATAAAACAGGTGGTTCCTGAACTTTTCAGTAGCTATAGATTGAGAGTAAGCGGGATAGATCGATCGGGCAAATGCCAGACGGATTGATTCAGCAAACGAGGGCAGGACAAAAAGTACGTAGAGGTGCTATTTCTCTGCTCCGCGTAATGGCGAGAAGGCCAAATCTGTCATAGAAGGCCGTCTCGGCCAAAAACGTCAATGTTTACTCCTCTATTCCACCGCTTCTTGCCATAAACGTCCTCCTCTTTAGTCAGGGAAGTGGAGAGAGGAGAAAATGGAAACCAAAGTGCATGTCCATGCCCTTCTCTTTGATCTCTCTTTTGGCTACCTCACTTATTTAAAGAGTTTTACCCAAGTATTGTCTGGCGTCTCTCTCTTTCTCCACGCTCCTACTCTTTATCTCTTTCCCTTCGTGTCTCTATGGCCAAGCTTTTTTTCTGTTGGCATGGCTCCTGTTTGTTTTCAGCCATTTTGGGGACTGGCAGTGCTCGTAACAAACTGCTTAAATGGCGTCCTCTCACTCGCTCATTCTCTCCCTCGCTCCGGCTCTCCCTCCCTTCCTTGCTATCATCAGGCTTGGTGTATGTAGAGTAGAGAGTGTGCATGCTGAAAGTGTGTGTCTAATGAACAAAAAAATTTGGAATAAAAAGAGAATTGGAATTAAAATGAGGCTGGGGGGTGGGTGCGGGTGAGTAAGGGGTACGAGGCTGGGGGAGATAAAAAATGCAAAAACAGCCCAGAATCATGTGTCAGTGGCAAACTGAAGTGTGAGAGAGCGAGAGAGCGGGCGAGGGAAGGAGAGACAGAGCGGCAGAAGGAGGGGGAGAGTCAGAGTGCGAGAGAGTCGTTTCTGCCCTCTACATAGCGCTGCCTGTGTGCACGCGCTCGTCTTTCCCTGTGTTCTCTCTCTCTCTCTCTCTCACTCATACACGCACACGGGAACACGCAGACCAGGACACACAGACCGAGGGAGGGAGAGTGAGAGAGTGAGAGAGAGAACACATCGCAGCCGAGATGCAGCAGAAGGTTTTTCGAGGTACGTTGTCTTGTTGTGTGCTTGCCTAGCGGAGAATGGGAGTGAGAAGGAGAGACTTTTTCCTCTGATCTATCTCTCTGTCTTCACCTCTTCCTGCTTCTTGTGTTTCTATGCCACTCTCATATCATATCGATGTTGTTTTGGTTCTGTGTAGACACCAGAAATGAGTGTGCGTGTGGGTTTGTGTGTGCGCTAATCAAGGCCTGTCTCCCTTATCCTCGGCTGTTGTGGCTGAACCACGCAGTTCTTTTTCAGGGCTGGCGAGTCGCTCCACGATTAAAGTATAATCAGAATAAAGCTTCAGACTTTTTTTGCATTCTCTTATCATAATGTCTGGTCTGCTGGATTTAGCTACTTTATGTTGTGGCAAGTTCGCATCTGACGAAATCATCTCGATGGCGAAGGACATGTTTTTAGAATTAACGATCAAGCGGCATCTTGGAATACAGAGCCATCGAGTCGATTTCCTAAAAACGGCATCTACCCGTGTTTACGTAAGGTGGACGTTATTAGATGTTATAAGATGCACATGCACTTTTTAAAAAAAAACTATTTAACACTATTAACATCTCCTACAAGGCCATAGGGTCAGAGGTCGTTAGAAGCCAAGCAGCCAAGTTGTATGGTCTTGTAGAAGTAAGTTCAGCATATACGCCAGGATCAAATTGAATTTCCTGTCGCTGCTTAAGGGTTCAAGTCAGCTAGCATGGGATATTTGCTATTCAAACTCTGGCACATGTTAGCATAAAGTTTCTGGCATACTGTAGCGACAGAGGCATCAAGTTTGAATGGAAACATGGCAGTGCTGCTGGCCTTCCTAACCAAACTGAAGCGTTATAGAAGCAGGTTCAGGCATGATCTAAAGGAAGTAGGCTTTTGCCAGGTCACTAACGGAGTATCTCACTCTGTCTGTGATGGCAATTTTCTTCCAGTTTTGCTCTACTTAGAATATTGTCCTTGATCATATTACAGCAACAGATTTATGGGAATCACTTGTCGAGTTTAAACTCAGCGGACCATGTCGAACACAGCGTGTAACACGGGCAGACTCGCTAGAGCATGGCCCGTCATGCCAAATCACCAAGATACCATAAATTGCTCAGAGGGGAAAGCAAAGAGCGAGGAAATCTTACCATGAACCCAACCTTGGACCATCCGGCTCCATCTCCCAACTGCTTCCAAAACAGCCCACTCCTCCTTTTCGCTCGTTTCCCTACCCCTCATCTCTCCTCTGGCTGGCTCCACCATGTTTTTGGCAGGGGGTTGTGCAGAGTTCAGTATCTAGTGACGGCCCCCTTTTCACAGTCCGCCTCACCCTGGTGGGCCCCGTCACGGCCACACGGAAACAGGCGGCCTTCACTCATTACCCTTTTCCACTGCCATTCAGTGCATGGTCTGTTTCAGTGACACAGTTAAACGCAAGACCTTTAGCCCATTACCCAGCTTCTTCCGAGACTCTTCTCGGTTCCTAACCCGCCGGTGACCACATTATAAAATAAAACAAGTTGCAATGTGCTTAAATTGAAAATCTTCATCTGCACGACTAGCATGCATTTCGTGTTCCGGCTGATGACGCGGTTCTGACGCTCGTTTTCAGTTTCCTACATTTAGAATAAAGTTGATTTGTTAACCTTTATTTAAATAGACTTGACATAATGTTTTATTGTGCAAGATGCAACACCTTAATACTTCAGCTCTAACTCTTTCAGTCGGTCGCATGTTTAAGTAGAGGGGCAGTCAGAGGGGGGGAGGCAAAGGCCCTGTCACGCTTGGCCAGCCTCTTGCGCCAGGGACTGTTTGTTGAGAGGCAGTGTGTGCGTCATATGCGAAGAGAAAAGGAGGGTGAGAGGGAGAGATAAATAGGGACAGACGTACAGAGAAAATGAGGGGGTGGCAGATGTGTTTGTCCATTACTATGCGAACGCCATGTAAAACTGTGTCATTCTTAGGCCTTGTTTCATGCCTTAGCAGCCACATCCACAACAAGTGCTGGACAGGTTTAAATAATATTCAACTCTTCCTGTCTAAATGTACTCTTACGTAACATCTATTATTATACAGATCTTCTGGTATACATCCTTTGCACACTCGCAGCAGCTGCATTTGTGGTATGCTGGGTAACGCTAGCTGTCAGGCCACTTGTTTACAGACAGACCGGTTCATATGTGCCTGCATGTCTGCAAATGTGTTTGCGTGTTGAGAGGGGAGTGTGTGTGCGTGTGCATGCAGCTTGTTGACTGCCTGAGTGTGAGTATCAGTGTGTGTGTGTGCGTGTGTGTGTTTCTGTGCATGTGTAAGTGTGTGTTTGTGGCTGTTCCTGTCTCCAGGCCTGGATCTTGCTTTCTTCCCCACCTCTCTCTGTCTCTCTCTCTCTCTCTCTCTCTCTCTCCATTGCCCTCCCTCCTCCTCTCTTTCTCTCTCTGCAATAACAGTGCTGACCTAGTTTCAGTGCGTTCAGGGCTGCTTGTGGAATTTTACAGAGGCCTGCCTGCCTGCCTGCCTGGCTAAAACGCAGGCAGAAAACCATGACTGTGGATTTTCTCTGGTGTCGCATCATTAGCGATAACTAAGAATGCTCACCAAAATCTATGGTAGATTTTGGTAAAATAGGTTAAGCAAACAAGATGATCATTAAATAAGCAACCAAAGAGGGTTTATGAACACAGCAACCATGTGAACTATTCATTCTTAGACTGCTAAAGAAAACTCCATGGCAGTACTCATCACATGGTCTTTTGCTTTAAATGATATAAAGTGTAGTAAAAATAAATATTTATACATATATTAAAAAATCAGCATCAGGAATACACAATGCTTCGGTTCAAAAGGCCATCTATATTTTGGTACCTTTTCAGTCTAGGCATATTTGGAGCACTTCGACTATAAATAACACCCTGTTGGGGAAATCTTAATTAAATTTTAGCAGTGTTCAATTAGGTGAAGGGATTGCTGTGACTCAGTGGGGTTGATTGCTGAGATTCTTTCCACATTTTCAGATTTTGTCATGCCAAACTCAGAAACTAAGATGACTGCAACCAACCTTGTCTGACTAAGTTGCCTGTGTATAATTACCATGTTGGATTGCTTATTTCGTGCAAGCTTGTATTTTGTAGGTAGTTTAGTATACTGGTTTGCCACCACACAATGCACACTTTTTGTCATCTACCTTTCTTGTCAGTATAATACTACTACATTCTCTGGTTTGTGGTTGTCTAAAATCTACAATGTTTCCTGTGATTAAAACAGAATATTTGAACTATCTTTTGTTTTGTTTTTTTTGCAGGATTAAGAGCGGGGTCATGGTGTCGGGAGAGGATAGCTGGGACCCTCTCCACACCTGCACTGCATTCTTGGAGCTGAATGTGCAATGCATGGCAATCCTCATCTTGTTTTATATGAAGATAATCAAAGATGTACAATGTTACCTACATCTAGGAGTCGTTGTCTCTGGGCTTGACCTCCAGGAACTGCCGTCTTCTTGATTTGACACTTCTATTTTCTACCATCCTTCAACTGTTAACTTTTGCACTGAAGATATAGCTAGAACAGACCCTCTGTAAAGCATTTTCCAGGACCTTGTTGGACTACAGACACATCCTTTGACTGTCTAGTGTTCTCTGTTTTAGGCCAACTATAGCCTTGGAGAGCATCTCAGAGGACTTGTACAAGGATCCAATGAAACACAGAAATAAACACATGAGAGGAGACAGGATGGGAGAGGGCACGGAGGAGGCGGATGGTGCCAAAACTACGAGGATATCGCTCAGTTTTCCCCTCAGTGCTGGATTGCCTAGCTTTTCTGCACAGAAGCACTGCTCCTCATCCCACCCCACTTCCTCCACTGATGTCCACGATAGAGATGGTTCAGATGGCACAGCATGGATGGGGGAAGCATACAGAGACAAACAGTTATCGAAAACGTCATCAAAAACTGACCGCCTCCCATGCACTTCCTCTTCCTTCCCTGTCGATCTAACTGCTCCAGTCAGTAAGAACTGCAAGTCATCTCTGTCCTTTTCTGTTGATGGTAGTGGCTCCAGATACCCAACTTCTCCCTTACAACACTCTAACAAAATTGACTATTCAAAAGAGACAGCTGGGGTTAGTGTCAATAATGGGTACAAAGAGCATTCGACAACAGAAACAGCACACATCCTTTTCAACCTCAGTGCGAGAGCCTACCAGGACCAAGGTGTGAAGGATCCCGAGAGTTCAAAAGGCAAAAAACGCAAGGCAAACAGCCTCCATGTTGAACTGAGCCTTCCTCTCCCTAGCATAAACCCTCACTCGTCCTCATCAACCCCTCCTCCTCCTCCATCGCCCTCATCTGCCTCTCTAACTTCCTCCCCCTTGACTATCCCCACGCCATCTTTCCATGACTCCTTTAGGGCAGTGCCGAAGCCAGAACTACTGTGTGGGGTGTGCCACCGTCTGTTCAGCACTGCCTCGTCCCTCACTGTCCACATGCGTCTCCATCGGGGGGGACGAGTACTCAGCTGCCGCCACTGTGGCAAAGCCTTCATCCATAATAAAAGACTGCAATCCCATGAGGCCACCTGCAGGCAAGGGCTGCCAGCTTTTCCAGTGCCACCCAAAGAAGAGCCCCTGGAGGAGGGTGAAGTGGAGGGGGAGAGAGCAGATGAGGCTTCGGAGCCAGAACAGCTTGGACAAGGAACAAGGCCTGGCCGACCCATAAAGAAAGTGCGAGACCTTCACGCCCGTCATGCTGGAACACTGACTTGCAGGGATGCCCTGGGGGAAGAGGATCACTTTGTAAAAGTGGTGGATGGACATATCATTTACTTTTGCTCTGTGTGCGAACGCTCTTACATGACTTTGTCCAGCCTGAAGCGACACTCCAATGTGCATTCATGGCGCCGGAAGTACCCCTGTCACTACTGTGACAAGGTTTTTGCTCTGGCTGAGTACCGCACCAAACATGAGGTGTGGCACACAGGTGAAAGGCGCTACCAGTGCATCTTTTGCTGGGAGGCATTTCCTACTTACTACAACCTTAAAACACACCAAAAGGCGTTCCATGGTATCAATCCTGGCTTGATCTCAAGTGAAAAAACAGCCAATGGTGGCTACAAGCAGAAGGTCAATGCCCTTAAACTGTACCGCCTGCTGCCCATGCGATCTCTAAAACGACCTTACAAAACATACAGTCAGCCAATGCCTGATGGACTACTCGCTTCTGATTCATCAGTTACCCTGCCTTTATCTATAGACGACAGCCTCCCACAACCTCTGGACACTAAGAAATTGGAGTCTTTCCTCAAAGATCTTCAAACTACCGACATCAAGACTGAGCCTGAGCGATTCCCCATCAGGGGGGGTGTTGAGCAGGGTAAAAAACTAGCTTCTCCTCAAACAGACATGGCAGTAGAAGCAAGAGAGACAGAGGGGTCAGATTTATGGCAGTCAGGTAGTAACAGTGGCAAAAGCAAAACTCCAAAGTGCCCAGAAGGAGCTGTCTCTTCAGTCATTGCATTTGCACACAGCAAACCCTCGGTCATCATGCACGGTGCTGCAGTTTCTTCCTCTGTCATTGTTCACAGAAACAAGATGGATTCTGAGGAGAGAAAAAGAAGTCCAGAAAATCATCTAATGGCAAAAACAGGTCAAAAACAGATTAAAAAACATAGCCAGAGAGAGCACACAGAGGCTTACAGGGACTGGGACGCTGTCGGTGAAGACAAAGAGACCTCGAAAATCAGACGGCCAACAGAGAAACTTCACAAGGGACGAAAATTTCACAATAAAACAGAGTCAAGTAAGACCATACCTTTAGCGGTGGGATCAGAAGTCAAAGGCAGCGGACCACTTTGTCAGATTACTGTGCGCATAGGAGAGGAGGCGATTGTTAAACGGAGCATCTCTGAAACAGATCTAAGAAGAGACAAAAGCCCTACACGCAGCAAACCCAAAAAGAGTAACCTCTTACAGGAGGACCAGAGAGAGCAGCGGCACACCAGTCACCACCAACGTAAACACCGTAACTCCAGTCAGGAAGGAAAGGAAGGGGAGTCCAAATGGAAAAACCCTAAACTAAAAGGCAAGGTGAGGAAATACTTCTTCCGGCAGGAGGTAAGGGAGGACAGAAATGACCATGATGTGGAGGACAACCTATGGAGGCCTTATTATTCTTACAAACCCAAGCGAAAGGCCCTTCATATGCAAGGGGCTAAAGCCTGGAAGCGCAAATTGCACTACAAACGATCTCTGAGGCCTATGAGGAGAGCTGAAAGACTCATGAAAAATCTGAATAAAGAAATTGATAGTGAAGAGACAGATGTGGGAGAGGAAAAGAGACAGAAAGTAAAGAAAGAGCGGAAAGAAGTTAGTGATCCACAGAAAACTGAAGTCAAAGAAATGTCACACACCTGTCCTGTCTCTTCAAAAACAGAACAGAAGGAAAAAGAAAAGGGAACACATGGAAAGCCTGATCTTCCACTCCCTTTGTCTGTTTCGCAGGCTACAATCAATTCTCAAAACACAGCATCCTCTATCATTAAACAACGATGGTCAGAAGATCAGGCTTCTGAGTGTGGAACATGTGGGCGCTGGTTCTCAAGCCCAAGGAAACGAGACAAACATGAGATGACACATCTATTTGAGTTTGTGTGCATGCTTTGCAGAGCTCCATTCCCCTCACAGTCCAAACTAGAGGAACATCAGAAAACTCAGCATCCCAAAACCAAGCCTCTGTCTGCCCCTACTTTCTTCACTTCCCAGTCATCAAGAAATGAGGTGGAAATGAAAGCGGATGAGAATGGAGTGGATGGACGTTCTATAGAGAAAGGCAGCCCTGTTCGCCTGGGGAGGAGGCCTTTAATCAGATATACATGCTCACAATGTGATAAAGTCTGCAAAACCTCTGCTGCACTTAACTGCCACCTCAAGCGACACGAGTTAGGCAGTTCAACTGAGGTTGAAGACACACAGGAAAAGCAAGATTTGCCTAGTTGCGCAACTTCTACAGTGGAGACTACACCAAGCAAAAGTTTAGACACCAACTGTGAGCAAGTACAGCCCGTGTCTGTCATATATTACTCCAAACCAGACTGTCAAATCTCTGACAACCAACTGGGTGAGAAGATGGATGAACACCAAAGAGTCAGAAATTGTGAAAGCCCCAAAGTGGCAGCCAATGACAAAGTCCACAGTCCACTGTGTGCACAGTTTTCCCAAGTTATGCACAGCCCCACTTTAGAAAGGTTTAACGTCATCTCTCCTAACCTCCCTAGTGTACTAGTAATGAATGGTGCAGAGTGCCTAGACTACAGGACACCGGAGAAACGGAATTTAGACACACTAGATCAGCAGAAAAGAAGCCCAACGCCAAGCGACAGGCAAATCCAAGTTTCTCAAATGCTGACAGAGCCTCAGATTAGAAGAGAAACCACTCCATCTGGACCCATATCACTAAAAACAGGCAGAGGTTATGTGTTTAGAGAAGGTGACAATATTCCAAATGAAGATTTCAGTGATTTACAAGATGCTCAGGATTTAAGAATCTTTCCTCAATCTAGCAGCCAAGCCCAAGACTTATCCATGCCAACAATACTGGCAAAAAAGAAGGAGCTTGATCAACAGAATAAACATCCATCCAACATCTCCATCTCAAAGGAACAGTCTTGTAATGAGGATGTGTTGTTGCTAGTACCCAAAGAGGAACCACTCAGTCCTATCCCATCTCCCACATGCTCTGTCATTCAAACCACTCCAAAAGGATCTTCTCAAAGGTATTCAAAGTCACCTTGTCATTCTCCAGGACCCTTGGACCTACAGTTGCGGCCACAGGTGGAGCAAAGCCAAACGCACAGAGGAAGGCACAATACAGAAAAACAGGGTCTTATGTTGCCAGCAAATTCGGCTGGGATGAGCGATATTCATTCATCCCACATTCTGCTACATCCTCAAGTGCCCACAGCAGAGCCTGAATCAAAGGACCACACCTCTGTCACTCCTACAGAACACCACAGAGGCTCAGGCTACCCTGTCCAGGAGCTTACTCTTCCCTTGGTCATACCAGGAGGGTACTGCTCTGGTAAGAAACAGGAGGAGCAAATCCTGATGTCTTACCCTGCTGGACCCCTACCCTTTCCGCCACTTGGGAAGATGGTACCCCACTCTGACTCCACCAAACTGCCCTTTTACCCTGACCCCTATCACCTACTGTATGGCCCACAGCTACTGCCATACCCCTATAACCTTGCTGCCCTTCCAATGGCTCTAAATATGATGGCATCTGGGGACAAAGAGCCCTTACCCTTCTTGCCTTTTT
Organism: Poropuntius huangchuchieni; assembly: GCA_004124795.1. Taxonomy (NCBI): domain Eukaryota; kingdom Metazoa; phylum Chordata; class Actinopteri; order Cypriniformes; family Cyprinidae; genus Poropuntius; species Poropuntius huangchuchieni. Next base: position 11,222 of record SCHK01121895.1, read on the forward strand.
TCAATTACGCTGCCGCTGCTGCCCCTTTAACAGGCACAGTGCCCCATCCTTTAGTAGTGAACCCCAGCCTATACAACAGTGGCGGCAGCAGTAGCACAAAGCAGGACAACCCATAAGTGAGTACACAATGGCAGCAAGGGAATATCTGTAAAAGGGCAGAGGAGGCCATTAAGGGTGGAAGTTATGTTTTTCTGTTTGTTAACTGAACACTCTTGCACAGCTCTTACTTCTCTTTTGTAAAGCAGTAAATGCATAGGCATACCTAGAAATCAAACGTGGTGGAAAGATGGAGAGGTGTCTTGACGACAGAAGGAAAGGATATAAGGGGGTGAGGAACAATAGATATAACGCCCCCTTCAGGCACTGCCAAGATGCACCTCCAACACACCACTTCTTTGCCTCTTCTGTAGTGTTGTTAGAGCTTGGATATCCGTCCTCTCAAAATCAATACGACATTAGGGATAACACATGAACAATAACAGCTAACAGGATATGTGTTTCGCTAAATGAATTCTGTCTGCTTCCCATAATAAGGACAGTATAACAACAATAATGATAATAATAGTTGTGTTAATTATACTGCTTATAGTAATACAAAGGTGGCTTATCAGTGAAAGCAAAATGGTATGCCTGAAGAGGCTCAACATACTCCACACACAGGGAAGATGCAGCAGCAGTTTTGTGTGTGTGCGTGCGTGCGTGCATGCATGAGTGTGTACAGTGTGCGATTTTGTATAGAGGTAATGCATGGAGACTTTGGGGTAGCTCATAGTGTCATATCTTACAACATCGGTACTCCAGTCATGTGTTTTTCAGTATCTCGGCTTTATGTGTGCCTGCAGGTTTGTGTAAGTGTATTTGTGGGGTGTGTTGGGGGTGTAGGCATGCACACTTAAAATCATTTGTGCTGCATCAACCTTGGTCAGTTCAATGGAAGTTCACATAAAAACACCATTCCTGGAAAGCTGTTATAATCTTAATAGGTCAGTAAATAGAAAACATAGATGAAGTTCTTCTTTCGTAAGTCATAGCATAGCAACTTGATGGTGTAGCTACATGTCATATGGATTAAACATATTATTACGTGATGCCTTCACTAACCAGGATCATCATGACAAGATCAAATGTATGGAATCCACTCTACATTTGAGCGTGTTATGTCTAGAGACAGATTGTGTTTCGCATAGTTTGGTTTGTAGGATGTTGGTATTAATCCTTGATCATTTATGAAATAAGTCTGTGTACTTCCAGTACTCTTGCCAACCGTTTCATCTCTTCCAACAACATACGTTCCAGTCGACTTCATGTTTGTGGCCTTCTCCTCCCCACTGCCCCCTGGTGTCCACCAAAGACACTCCATTCACTTGACTGAATTTAAGACACAACAGAGAGGGAGAAACCAAGTGAGACAAACAGACAATGATACAGAGTGAGAGCGTGAGCAAAAATGGGAGGAAAGTGGAGAAAAGAGCAGCTGGGCAGTGCGTTAGCATAAATGGAGCTTCCTTTATAAAGACAGAGAGAATCGTACACGCGTAAGAGGCAGTAGTCGGTGAATGTTAGTTTTAGAAAAACATAATCTACTACAAGCAAGCCACCATTTCTTTTGGTTAGCAGATTCTCTCTCCGCAGCAGAGAAAAGAGAGGGACAGGACGTCAGTCAATCCTGACGCCCCTGCAGGGCCTGCACTATGGGACTTATAGCACTGGAGTGGCTTAAGCTCTCCCTTGTACTTTCTTGTTTTTTTTTTTCTTTTGTTTTTCACTATATTATTTGTTTGATTTACATATTTTTCCCTTTTTGGTAGTGAGAAAAGGCTTGTACTTGAAGCTCATTCAAGTACACAAAAATATGAATGTAATTTAGTCATGAGGTTAAAAATAAAGACAGTATGGTAGATCATTTCTGTACGCTGACTTGAAAAATAACATGTAATATTGAACCGCTATGAGGTATTCATATATAAATATATATATACAGTAGTCTTAGGGACATGTCAAGGAAGTTGGATTCAATATAACCACAACGCATGAGCAACAACTGCTTCTTCAGTATCTTCTGGTGTTGTCACAAAACTCCATTTTCCTCCATATGTGGTTCTTCATTTTCTCCTGCTTTTTTCTCTTGAGGCACGTCCTCATAAAACCTTTTGGGCTTCTTTTTTTAACCCTTCAGTATCAAAATTTCAAATCTAAAACCAAAAAGACAAACTCCTATGTTGCCTTATTTCTTTTCCCCAAGCATTACGAAAGCTTTTCAAACACCACCCTTCCATCTCCAACTCTTTCTCATTCCACCACCCTCTCCCTGTCTATTCTCAATATTTTACCTTCTCCCTTTGAAGTAAGTGTGAAACTGTGCAATGTAGCCGCAGCACTGTTCATTTCCTGAGGGTAAAACACAATGCAATGAACGATTGTGGATAATGTAGCTTCACTCGGGTATGAGTACAAGCCTTTTGTTTGCATTGTAAAAGTGTGCGTGTGAGAGAGAGAAAGGGTGTGAGGTGGTAAAGGAAAAGGAAACCAAAACAAGGTCTATCTCCCTTGATAGTTACCAACAAACTTGTGTTTGATTTTGGACCTATTATTTTTGCTGTATTTCCTCCACCATGACAACATTTTTACATGAATTCTAGAAATGTATAAATGAATTAATTGCGTCAACCGCTTGTACCAGTGATTGGTAAAAAAAAAAAAAAAAGAAAAAGTAAATGTTAAATTTGTATACAAATGTAACAAACATATGTTGTTGAGAGGTTCATGTAAAAATCTGACAATTATTTTTAGAGAACTAATAACATTGGCTTTGTATTTTGTTTTGTCTCCACTGACTATTTAAGCCTGATTAGGTTTAAATATTGGCCCGAATATCAATTGTTCAATTCTGAATCAGCAACTGGTTTAAAATGACTAAATCTGAAATTCTGATGTTTACATACAAGATGCCTTTGCATTTTTTATTTAAATAAGCTAATAAGAATATGCACATAATCTGAGCGCACCTTACAAAGAAAAAATACCATACCATTTTCTATAAAACATTCTATTTAAGTACTGCTTTGAGGAACAACATTATGAGTTATGTTCTCATGTTTTCTGTTTCATCCATCAGCAGACATTCAATGAAATTCAGTGGATAGTATGCTTGAAAGAGGTCACTTGTGACTGTGTGGGCTACTACTACTACTAGTCCTACTTAAAAAATATATATTTATCAGTCAGCATCTGGATAGACTACTGAATATTTGCACAGACCTATAAAAAAAAGACTTAGAAATATTTTAGAAACTAAGCTTTTTGGGGACATATGTAGAGAAATAATTACAGATCTGTCCAGTACATTTGGTTTTGAACAATATCAGAACTACACAAAAATTAGCATCATCTTGGTCCACCCAGAACAAGGACCCTTTGGAGGCTTCAATTGTCAATCAAAGTGACTAAAATCTACCAGCTGCATATGTTCTGCACTTGGCCATAGTTCTAGGCATGTGACTAAATTGTCTGGTATTTTGTGACAATGTTATATTGTGCCATTGTTTTAGAGGTCCACATTATATTTGGGCAGTTTCAAAGAAGTGAAATGTTTGAAACTTTATTTGTGTCTTGTTAACTTTGTGACCATTTAATACAAAGGTTTGTTGGCACACATTGCCGATTCAAGTCTACAATCAACAGTTAATTTCTTTGCTCCTGTTCTCTTTACTCCCTCTGTCCACGCTACAACCATACAAATAAAGTATTAACCTGATGACGTGCAAAATATCTTTGAATTCATCATTAATATGCAGTGCTGGCACAGTTTCGACAACATTTGAAAAAAATATATATAGAAGTGTTGCAGAAAAGAGCTCAGTATATTAAAGTGTTTTTTTTTCTCTCAAATGCGAATTTGGGAACTTTTGGGACAACATAATACAGAATGTGTTTACATGTTTAAAGCAAAATAACTAGATTGTTTACACTGTGAGAAATGCTATAAAAATGCTACCCTTTGTATCTTGTAGCTACTAATATGTTCCTTTTATGAGTAGGCACTGTCCCATTGACAAGCTAAAGGTATCATTACTACATTATTTCTGACAGTGGGATCATATACAGATTGTGGGATGTACGCTATGGCCAGGTTTTCCTGCTCTTTGGCACTGGGCATGGAATTTGGAAAGTCAACCAAGGGTCGCACAAACAATGACGTGCACCTATCAAATAATTAAACAAAATGCAAAATGGTGGAACTTTTCAGAAACTAATTTGACCATTGTTCATAGTAATTGTTAGTTTTAGTCTGAAATATACCAAACTTGACTGGTATTTCTAAAGTACAAAAAACACCTACGTCTCACTAGACATACAACAAGGTTTCACTGTACTGGATGAACAAACATGAGTGACCTTTCAAAGTTCAATTATTATGTAATCAGACTAACCGCCAGGTCGAGGGAGGGGGACAGGTAAAAAAAAAAAAAAAAAAAAAAATCTAGACCAATTTGCATATAAATTATGTTAAAAATGATACAGAAATAGTATTTTTTTCTATGATTTTTCTTAATTACACACTGAAAAAGAGAGCCACATGGGTTACTCTAAAACTCTAAGAAACTTTAAGAAGGTTCCTCATTTGTCACTCAAACTCATTTTACTTAACCTAAGAAATTACAATATCCATTTAATTAAGACAATGCATTTACAAAAGGTAGTTTATGCCAAAAAATGACAATGTTTAGCTTTTGATTGTTCTGACAATTTTAATGTATATTATCAGCACTTGATAAAAGTCTTTACAAAAAATCTCGCTCTACAGTTTTTTTTTTTTTTTTTTAAATGTCCTGTACTTTTTAGGAGTAAACTGTCAGAAAAAATATGCAAAAATAACATAAGTCAGAAATGTATTTTTATTTTATCTATCCCTAAAGGCTATATATTAGTATTTTGTTGTACTAAAGGTACACGTGTCACTCTTACAGTGTACAGCCATTCAGTCATTAATTTTTTTCATTTTGTTTCCTACTTTCATGTTTTGTAGTCATTAAACACCATAGCACAAACATGTAACTGAATGCCAATTATGCAGTTGTACAATGGTAAAATGAATCACCAAGTTATCAGCATACAAAAGACCTGCACGCTCAAACAAACAAGCCCAAAATCAATACTTTCCAGTGCTGTGATGTCGACATCCTCAGTCTCTGGTCTTATGGGGAAGCTGTGTGCTAAACTGGAGTTTACTCACTTCTCAGAGAAAGAGAGAGAGAGGTAGTCTGATGGCAGTAGGCTAAACAAAAGTCCTCTAGCTTATGTTCTGATTCCATTCCCCCTTGTTTCTACTAATGTTCTAACCTCTGGAGTTAAAAGAGAATGAACTATCTAAAGGAAGTGGTCATACTGCTGTTAGGCCCGTACCTGATTCTGCTGTGCAGGAGAGTGTCAGGTGAACAGGTGAGTATAAGATCTCTAAAAGACAGGTCTAAAGTTATAAAAGATATAAAATAATCAAAACAGTTTGTTACTAGGAAATTATGTTGAGAAACTAGAGCTCTTTACTATGTTAAATATAATTTTCAAGCGTTGATACACTGGGCAACTTTTTGAGCAATGTTGCCAATATAACGACCAATATAAAATATCCAGTTAAAAAAATTGTTACCTATTCTCAATTGGAAAGTGCCCAAGCAACATTTCTCAAAAAAAGTTGCCCAGTGTATCATCAGTGTACTGAGGCTTGCTTGCTTCTTGATCCACTTCACCTTCTTTACACTTAAAAATGACTTCTGGTAATATTATAAAAAAACGGATCTATTAAATATGCTTAACCTTGACATAAAATGAGTTCATGTAATGCCAAAGAAAATATACTAGCTTTGCCTTTAAAAGACTGTATTGCCCGCTCTTTTTAATATCTTGTGAAACTCCAGTTACATAAAATACTTTTCTTTAAATTAAATTTCACATTTGGATAAAATGTAAAGTAGTATGTTACGTAATGGAAATATTCAAGATAAAATCTTTCAAGCCAACTTCATTGATTATTTATTTAATAGACAATGTTGTACAATGTCTAAGTATTTGTTTGCTATCACATAAACTAAAAATTGCATTTACATGTAATTTTGTTAAAATTATTATTCCTTTAATTTTCTTTACGCCATATATGTATGACATTTAAAGGAGTCATAAGCCCTATTCGGACGGAACTAGTTTTACAGGGGGTCGTTAAAGAAATTTGTGTTTCACGGACGTACTTGGTGATTTTAATCC
>SCHK01122050.1:212-12353 GCA_004124795.1 Poropuntius huangchuchieni
GCCCATCGATTCACGAGAGTGATAAAAAGAGAGTGATGAAGGCAGGTCTATGCAGAAACCAAATGATAAAGATGCTCCGAAGACAAGATGATGCTTTACAGTGCCAAGTTGTGGGCAAAAATCTTTGCGTTGCCTTTCCTGCTGATCAGAATGTTAGGAAAGAGTGGATGAACTTTATTTGTAATGAAGATCCAGACTGCGTCAGTAAGAGCTTGGTCCTTTATTCACTTCATTTTACCGTGAATTCATTTACAAACAAGACAATTCAACATAGGATTTTCGAAAAGATTGAAACTAAAAGACGATGCTGTGCAGACTATATTGGATCCAACAGTAATGTTTCAACACACAAGTGTGAATAACTGTTTTTATTATGTGGTCACTTTTGCTTTGTGTCTTATAGATCGTTTGATATGTATAAAGTTATTTAGGCATTTTTAACCTAAATCACAGCAGCGTCCATCTATGAGGAATGTATGCTGTCAGACACACACACAACTATTAGCCAATCATAGCAATGGGAGTTTACTTCTGAGTCTACAATCCGCCAGGCCTATTTAAACAGAGTTTTGAAGAGGGGGGTTTAAAACAGGACAGAAAAGAGCTTATTACTTCTAAATTATGATTTTTTTTCACATAAAAATCTTAATAACATTATAAATGGCCCACAGAGAACAGTACAAAAAAAGGCAGTTCATGACGTTCTTTTCTGGGAAAATGGAACAAAAATATTGGCGCCCCCAAAGGGACAAGATATCAGAAGGAAAAAAAAAAAAATAATAATATTTTTATGTTATTTTAAAAACTTTGCATTAAAAAGTCTGAGAACACAGCTGAACTTTGCATATGCTTGTTTAATCAACCAACTCAAATTTTTAACACATCTGAGCAACAATGAAGAGTCATTCTTCATCTCCCTCATTATGTTGGCAAATTACGTGAACATTTGAATGGAATTTGTATTTTAAGATCTGTGTTGTTGTTGTTGTTGTTTTTCCTTTAAGCTGCTTACTGAATTTCCCACAAGCCCAACAATGTGTGCATGTCTTACTTTGAGCATATCTCGGACGGTCTCGGCAAACCCCACTGTGTGGAGCGCACAGGCGATAGCGTTGGCGAACGCAAAGAGCAAACCGATGGGCGCTCCGAGCTCCGGACCAAGACTCCGAGAGATCATGAAGTACGTGCCACCTGGAGGAAAGATCACAGATGAACCTCCCAGCGCAGTTTTTACTTGACAAATTGGCTTTGTTGAAATAATACACCTTACTAAATGTGTTTAAGACGAATACAAACATTGCATTTCTTGCAAATTTACTTCCAGGTTCTTATATTGTTTTAAGGATGTTATTATATTTTACTGAGAAATGCGAAGTTTCAGATGAAAACCATCATGAAGTGAAATGTGTCTTATTTACTAAAAACATGTTCTTGTTTTTATGATAAATAATCATTTTCACTCACCAGAATAGATCTTCCCGTTGGTGGAGATTGCTGACACCGATGTTGCCGTGATTGTTGTGACGATGATAGACATGAAGATAATGACGTAGGTCAGAACTGCAAGTAGAAATGCAAAAATGGCATGTCAAATTACTTTAGATTAGGCCTTGATACTTTTAATTCTCAGAAAGTAGAAATATTTAAAGAATTAGTTCACTTTCAAATTAAAATTTCCTGATAATTTACTCACCCCCATGTCATCCAAGATGTTTATGTATTTCTTTCTTCAGTCGAAAAGAAATTTAAGGTTTTTGATGAAAACATTCCAGCATATAGTGGACGTTAACGGACTCCAAATGGTGGAAGGTCAAAATTGAAGCTGCACTGAAACTGTAAAGGGCTATAAATGATACCAGATGATAAATAAGGGTCTTACTAGCGAAACGATCGGTCATTTAAAAATAAAAAATATAAAAAACGTATATGCTTTATAAACACTCTTGCTCTGTTCTTCACGTAATACGTAACTATGTTGAAAAGGTCACGCTTGACGTAGGCGGAAGTACCGAGTCAGTGTTTACAAATTGAACATGCAAATACTAAGTCAAACACCATTTACAAAAAAGGGAGTTAAAAGGTAAAACAACTTTTGAATGGTCCTCCTCCTCCTCCACATTTGTAAACACTGACTCTGTACTTGCGCCTATGTCAAGCCTGACCTTTTCAACGTAATTAAGTATTAGGTTGTTAAGTCTGACGTCACGCGTCACCGCTTCCGTGTCCAAACGCTCTATCAGATACCACGAGAAAACAACGAAAGATGCTAATATACACTCACAATGTGATATAATACTACCAAAAAAATCATAATCCTAACCTTTAATTCCATACCTAAACCCTGAAGTTGCACTAAAAACTGTAATTTTCAATTTCAACAGTTTGACGTTCATTCGTCCATTGACGTCCGCTATATGCTGGAATGGTTTCATCCAAAATTTTAATTTCTTTTCGACTGAAGAAATAAATACATAAACATCTTAGATGACATGGGGGTAAGTAAATTATCAGGAAATTTTCATTTGAAAGAGAACTAATCCTTTAATTGTTAGTTGATTTAATTAAGTGAGTTGAACTGAATTAAACCAGATGGAGGATTGACTCACTGAGTCCGGCTTGAGATGTGATCCACGGCAGCCGCAGATACATGATGACTCCCCAGATGTTCAACATAGCGCGAATCTGAAACCCAATCATAGCAAAAACATCAGTGGTGTAAGAATGTGTTTCCTTAATATTCCTTAAAAACAAGCCAGGGTCATATTTCACTGCACATTTAAAAGAGAGAGATAAGACATACAATTTTGCATAAAGGAAATTATACTGCCTTTTTTATTAAAATTATTTTCATGAAAATTAAGCCAGGGATTCAGACTTATGTAAATTAAATAACAGACCTGAGAAAATGTTTTGGTGGTAACAATGTAAAAAAATAAAAATAAAATAAACTTAATTTTATTTTACAATCTTTGATCATATGATATAATGGTTTTCATTAAATATGATTGTAATAAATTACAATTATGACAGTTTTTCAATTATGAATTTATTTGAGGGAGTTAGTGGGGGTATACTAACGGCCAACTAAGAATGGTTTCAAACCACAACTGAACCCGAACAAAAACTCAACAGACCTGAACAAACCACACAGGTGACTGATTTTGCTTTTATAAAAGGCAAATTTCACAGATAAGTGAGAAACATGTATCCCTGTTAAGCACTTTTTTGCAGTATTTGTTACTGTACTGATGACTATGTAAAACCAAGAATGATATTATGTTTACATTCAATCATTTAGCAGATGCTTTTATCCAAAGTGACTTACAAATGAGGGCAATAGAAGCAATCAGAAAAAAAACTACAAAAAAAACTAAAATGTTATTTATTGTACTGCCCCAAAAATAAAATGTATTTTAAAATGTATTTAAAAAAAACAACACCACCACAACATGTATAAGATGTGTGTAGTATACATGTAGAATGCATGCACATGACATTCACACTCAGTAGTGTTTGGGTTCACTGAAAAAGACATCTGGCAGAATTTTTGGAAAATCTGAGCACAGACTTAAGCATTACTGTAGCTCACCATTTAACATTTAGGAGAAACAACTAGAGATGTTAATAAGATCACATTGATGATTGTTGCTTTCTCACCATGACTCCCAGAACCCATCCAAAGCGAACAAGCTTGACTTTGGGCCGTCCATCTTCCTCTGGTGGTGGAGGAAGATCATCAGGGTCCGGCTGTTGACAGGAATCAACATCAAAATCAAACGTGTTGCCATATTAACAATCTTTTTGTACCCAATATTCACTTAGGCTTACTTAGGCATGCAACTTCTTTCAAATGATCACTTCTGGAGTTTTACTTACTGGTTTGCGTAGAACATCCAGTGATGGTCTGCTTTTTTTAATACGTCCTGCCCAAGTGTCTTTGGCATAAAAGTCATATTTTGGCACGGGATCGAGTGGATTGAAGAATGACATTTTATTCATGTCCTTCTCCTTCTCATAATCAGCCTGCCCCATATCCACGGTAACGTCTCCTTGAGGAGGGCCATTGTTGTCCGGACGGCGCAGACCCGGGATTAGGTTTCTGATGCGTCCAATATATTTGGACATTGTGGACTTTTTAGGACTTTAAAATTTAAGAAATCAACCTTTGCTGTTTCAGTTTCAGTGGAGCACACAGAAATGATGCAACAAATCCACGAAGTGTAGATGAACAGACCTTCTTCTATCAGAAAATGAGTTGCATTTTCTTTTATACCATAACTGAGCCTACTTACACACACCCATTATTAGACGTACACAAATACTGTTGCAGAACCATGACTGGCAGTTCTTTGTATTGTGTCCTCTTTCTATCTTTGAAGTCTTCTTCAGAAATATCAACAGACTGGTTTCTCAACACGTCAACATCTGTCAAATTGAGAGTTTGTCTTCCAACAGTTCTGACGTGTTAACTGAGGGTATCCCTTATTCAAAGTGAGCATCATTAACAAAATGATTACAGATGATTATTATTACTAGTCTAAAAAAAAACTTGCATGACCACATATGACTGACTTGGATAGCTGAATAAACCCACCACGAAACTGTGATTTTTCCATAATCACATAAAGCAAGCTTAAAGTTTATCCAGCTGTATCAGAGAAATGTGTGCAAAGGTAAAGACATGAATAAGTTATCTTTAATATATTAACTGATTCTCCTAGACATAAATTACATTAAAATGAGAGACTTTTGTTCCTTCCATATCTCACCAACTCTCTCAAATGGCATCAAAATTACCCAAATGAGTCAATGGCAGTCATCCAGTGAGACAGCGGTCTTCAATGTTTTTCAGGACAAGGACCCCTTAGGCGAAAAAGGCATGGAGCAGGGACACCAAATACAAAATGTGTCAAACAGAGCTACATATTAAGCATAAAAACTTTGATATTAATAGAAAGTAGCCATATCATGGTTAAGAAAATTCACATTTTAACTTTACTGTCAGTGGACGAATAAACATTTACTTGAACTTTAGCTTTGAGTTTACTAAAACTTCACAATTTAGTTTTATATGGACAGTTCGGAAAAAAATTGAGTCACTAAAATTGAGGGTTCTCTAATAAAGTTTGAATGTAATATACTGTATAAGCAACGGTTCCACGTTCAGGAACAGCAATGTACAGTGAGATATTTAAGATTGTTTACAAGAAGTCATTGTTTTTTAAAATAATATTTGGAAAGGAGTTGTTAAAAAAAATGGTCTGTATTTACATTTTGCGCATCTATTTTGACATGCCTGAGCTAGTATCACTGTCGATTGCAGGTTCGGGAGTGAATTGCACATTTATATGTAGATGTCATTTCCAAAACTTTTCAGTGTGTAACTGGCCGTCGGTCCTCTTGGAAGCATTAAAAACTCTGGAGTTTTGAGTGGTGACTTCTGATTGGCCATTGCGTTCTAGAGATCAACACAAATGTCAGTAACTGGCTACATTTCTCAGCGCTGCAAAAACACGCTGTAAAAAGGAACATTTCATGGTCACTGGAGCGGAGTCTCAAAAACGCAATGGAGCATTTGCTAAATATTATATTACATTATCATCTGAGGGTGTTCTTGCTTTCATTTGAGGGTGCTTATATTAACATTTGACTTCATGTTTTGTTCTGTTTTTACCCATGTTTTGACTTTGTTATGTGAAAGATATTTTTGGCGGACCCCCTGCAGTACCGCTGTGGACCCCCAGTTGAAGACCCTAGCGGTAAGAGTTTAGAGCCATGTAATGAATGTGAAGAGCAGCTGAGATCACTTGACGAGAAATATCTGAGTTCATACTGAAACGTTCGATGGCAGACTTTGGTATCTTGACAAACCTGAGTACAATCTGAGACATTGAGTTTTCTTGAAACTCTACATGGAGAAACATCTTCCCAGACCAAACAGTCTCAATCTGCCTTTTAATGTCACTGCTAAGAAAATCAATTGATACATGTATTTACTTTAATTTTGCCCAATATTATACGTTGAATGTTAACATGTTATCACTTGATCTTGACTAGAATGGTTTCTTCCTCCTAAAAAAAACCCCTGAAGGGAGTTTTTACAATGCTCACTAATATTTCCCTCTATAAAACCTGCTTGCATTGCACTGTATATAAAAATGCCATTGAATTGAAACTGTACATCAATGAAAAAAAATGCTCATTATGACAACAAATAAAACGTGATAGTGAGATAATGGACATCATGAAAATGTGCTGAGAACACTTCCATAATGTTCTCACACTGAGTTACTGTAAAAGAGCCTCGTTGTTTTCATGTGAAAGGCAGTGATTTAAACCGGCAGTACCAGCATTTGCAAGCTGTCTGATATCTGCTACTTTCATTTACTGTTCCCATTCATTTGTTGTGAACATGAAATGTTTTGTTGATGCAGGTTTTCTTTGGGAACGTGAAACTGCTTCATCACGATTGTTCCAACTATCCATACAGCGGTATTTAGTAAACACACCCACATCTTCATCTAACCAATCAGAATGTTGGCATGCAGGTAATGTTTACTAGAACCATCATGCTTTTCATGAGGGCAAAATATGGACGGCCAAAGGATATGTAATTTATAGAGTGGACATCGGCCAATCAGTTCCATTCCTAGAATTTAGATTTCAAAGAGCACTTGAGTCAACAATCAGAACGGGCCGAAAGAATGCAATAAACCTTTCCACAGTTTATACAAGTTTCAAGGAACTGTGTGCCATAAAAAGCTCATAAAGGTATTTTCATGAACAGTAAAAGTTTTTATTGTGACGTTTATTTTTTGTAATTTATTGGAAAGCATGGCCCATTTGGGTGGGCTTGTCAACTTAGGCTACTCAGAACTCTTGTGTAAGTGACCTTGGGTCCAAAGCGTCTTCTCTGTTTACAAGTACAAAGAAAAGTACAACCAAGAAATGATATGCTGCACGTGCGCAACATTTTCTGAAACGAGTCAGTGACTTAAACCTTTCTAAATAAAATGCCGGTGTTTAGTATCTAATTAATGTTGGACACTATTAACAAGCATACAGACGTTTGTGCAAACACAGTTAATGCTTATCTTCTTTTCTGTCTTAATGGTGCAAATAGATTATAACTATTAGACTGATGCATGATGATTTTTCTTAATTTTATGATCATTTTAATGTTATGTGAATAAATACAATGATTTTTCACTTGGTTGTATTGGTGTGCAGACAACAGCAGTTCCCTTCGGTCAAATGTCTATTTGTGTTTGATTTGTTGTATTTTTCAATAGCATGTTCTTCCTAAATTTAACCCCAAACAGAAACACTGTGACTGTACTAAATAAGAATCAGCTTTCTGAAAAGTCCACGTCAACTTTGTAGTGAAAAGCGGAAAAATTTTCACTAACACCAACCTGCTGGTTTACTGGTATTATGTTGTTTTCTGAAAGGGCAAACTCTGTTTCAGTACCTTGAGCAATAATGTTCTTCCAAATTCAGCTAAATCTCTTTTATTTATTTATTTTTTTATGTTATCATCACATGCAATTAATAACATCATTATTTATCATTGAAAATATTTGTTAGCGTGAACTTGATTAAAGTTACTAGTTTTTAATTGTTCATCAACTTGCAGATAGCACACAAACTTAATGTTAAAGAAGAATGGATGTAATTTGATTTGTCAGCTAGCCAGTTATTTATTCAGTACTTTCAGTTTAGATCAGTGAAACAAATAAATCTCTCTCAGTGTTTAAATGTCTCTTTCGTACTCATAAGTAGCCCAAGAACTGCTCTGTATTTCTGTGAAATGACACACCAGATAACATATGCAAACAGTGTGTTGGGTAATTTGTTAACAGTATATGAACTGGCCCATATATAAAAGTAAAACATTATGAATACGGTGTTTAAAAATAAAGACAGACACCTTCACAAAACAGTTCACGCTGCATCAGAGAACAGCACAAATGTACAGAGGCTGCTTTTATTTGAGAAGGTACGGTATGTACTGTTAGAAACCTTTAACTTTTCCTGCATCACGTAGCTTCTGATAACATCAGACAGGCAGGTCCAGTCTCAGAAAAGCATTTTGCTGTGTTCAGGACCATGCAAAGACCTTTTGAGGGGCATGTGCTAAAACTTTTGGTCACAAAATAATAGTCTCAAAAGCTTTGTATTTATTCACTATTAATAATAATAGAGTTTGAAATAAAGTGAGTTTTTTTTTTTTTTGTTGTTGTTGTTTTTTTGTGTTTAAGGTTTTATAAGCTAATTTGTGTTATTTGGTTAACATGTTTATATATGTCATTGAGAAAAGGAAAAGGTAAAGTAATGAGTCAAGTGTTGTTGCCAAACTATTTGGAAATATAATTTTAATAATTATGTACAACACAATTCCAGTCAAATTTGGAGATTATAAGAAACTATATAGCCACACCGTCACTATAGCATATCAAACATGTATCCGCACACCTGACAAAAACTTGATACTGTTGTGGACCAGGCAGGGATGTTGCTCTCATGAAGGTCTAAAATAAGCAAGCAATGAAAAAATTACGAAAATATTTTGAAAAGTACAGTTGCACTGAAAATTTAGAAAATTTTGAATTGTACCAGTGTGCTCCCCTCCTAATCTTATATACAGAATATAGGCCTATACAGAATATTACACTGTGATCTGATTCTCCAACGTTTTTATTTATTTACGAAAACATTACTTAAAACCTTCACTATGGGAAGATGAGCATAGCTGATGTAGCTGGCTAGCAAATATGTGCATACAGCGTAAACATGAACCATGCGACCATATAATATTATTAAATGTTAATGAAGTAAATGTATCAGCAATCATAAATCAAAGATTTTTTTTTTTTTTTTTTTTTATAAATATATTTTACTTAGGTGATGATGATCACTCAGTTGCTTTGTGTCAAATTCAAATGCAGTTATGGGGTTCTTGACCATGAATGTGTGCAAATGTGCATTTTGTCCGTCAATAAAACGGTGGCATCTCATTTTGTTTTTATCAACAGGTTACAAAGTTTGTTGTAGTTACATGGGCGCTCAGTTTTTCCTGTGGTAAAATACATTTGGCCAAAATCTCATTTTATAAAATGAAATGCTACTGTATACACAGGCTATTTAACCTCTTAAGACCCTGCAACCTCATATGAGGACATTATATTTTTGTGAATTTTTCTGAGACTACACATGCCACAGTTTTAGGTCTGGATGTAATGTACAGAGCACATTCAGGGCTTTTCAGAGATACTAAATGATTGGATGTTTCACCATGACCACTCCCTCTCCTTTGTCTTTAAAAATGGCTAACATTAATTTATTGATCAAGTTAGGGTTGGGCCGATAGACAATGCCATCGTCCATCGCCGATGGATGATAGTAATCACAATGTTGAGCCGGCATCGTGATCCCCAACCCCCCCATACCCCCTGCAATCCGCTGCACCCTAATTTGTATGGAAAGAAAATTATGTGTTACGAAACTCTTTAAAGGGAATGAATACGAGATGGGTGGAAAATATATATTTCAATACTTTCTCTCGCAGTTTTATCACTGGGTAATTATACTATGGCCTATATAAAATTGCAGGCATCAGGGAGCCGCTATTATGCCTGGCATTTAAACTGCTGAATGCACGATCGCTTAGTTTCACTTTTGAGATTCGTGATCGCACGTACTCTGTTTATACTGGAGCGTCAATACTTACCACACATTTTACAAGATGTTTGTCAGTGGTGCTCAGGATCTGCAAATCATTCGCCATCATCCTCAGTCATCTCTCCTACTTATTCTGTTTATGTGGTGAGTGAATGTATTGTAATGTAACAGGCAACCATAAGCAACCGTCATTTGTTTTCCATGACTTTCTGAATATAGATTCACGCTTCGGGCACACCACATAAAACCTGTGTTATACTTTCTGCGTGCATAATCCAGAAGCATACACGGCCGCGGGCTACTTGTATTTACCGAAAGTGTTCTGGTGGTCCACTCTGCGGACATGTTCCATACATGTGCAGTAGGTCGGCTCGAACAGTAAACAAACAACTGCCCAGAGTTATTGCGCATTTGGCTGTCTTTATATTGTTTAATCGACGGACTGTAGACCGTGCGGTATACCTTTTGAGTACACACTCTGATGATGATTTTATGTCACGCACATTGAAATAACACCCACCCCCATGATGTCATCGTACATCGCGATGTTGATATCACCCAACCCTAGATCAAGTGTAACACCATTATGGAAATATGATCATATATTTAAATTATCATTTAAATCTGACTAATTTTCAATATTTGAATCTAATCAAATCTAAAAATGAGCACTAACTTTAGAATAGTTGTGACTGTACCAGTCTGAACCCAAAAGAGCAGACTGTGACCTCTCTGTAAAGGCTGCAGGTCTATCGAAATGAGATCTACTGACCCACAACCTATAATTAGCATGTTGTTGACTGAAATACAGGAGCACCAACAAGAGTGAGCGCTGTAAACCGAGAACGACAGGAGAAGTATTGCTAAAACAAGAATAAAACCCAGACGAGAACACCTAAACACCTGACAGACACTTCTTCATGGAATTCACAAGAAAATATCTGCCCATGGAATGGGAGGAACGCTGGAGAAGAGAGAAAGAGCGCAGGAAAAGAATGATAGAAGAAGGAGGAGAGAAGTTTGAGGAGGAGAACAGGAAGCTGAAATGGATCGTATCCTACAACGACAGCAGGATAGGAATGAAAAAGGAGGCAGCGAAGGAGAATGAGGGTGATAATGTGGAAGAAGATGAACTGCAAAGGTACCATAGACAAAGTTACCCAAGTGAGATCTTCCAGACTCTGGAGGAGATGAAGATGGAGAACGTCCTCACGGACCTGATCCTGAGCACCGAGAATGGGCTGAGCCTCCACGTTCACTCCCTTGTCATGGCTGCGGTGAGCTCCATCATCCAGCAAAAGCTCCAGGAGAGGGAAGGAGATGAGAAGGAGATCTCGCTGAGATTGGGTCCTGAGGTTAAGGGTTCTGGTTTGGCTGCAGTGGTGGAGTTTGCCTACACTGGAGCCATCACCAATCTGGACAAAGACAACACGACGCAGATTCAGACCGCAGCTGTTATTCTGGGAGCTCCAAGAGTCCTGGAGCTCTTCAAAGTGGAGGAAGATGTAGGTAACAAGGAAGAAAAGCTGAGGAAGATCTCAGCGGAAGAGCAAATGAAGGTCGGCCTGCGGTCCATGCAGGACTTATGGGCCAAAAGAGTGGGGTGTGATGTAGAACTGGTTGCAGAAGGAGCTGTTTTCAATGGTAAGGCACCAGAGACACTGTAACATGCAAAAGCATGACTAGAAAACACACATAAAAGATACCATTTGCACAAGAAAGAGTGATGCTTGCCCATGAAAAAAGTCAACACAATGCTAGTGTTTGGGTGGTTGCCAGGATATTGCCATGTGGTTGCTGTTTTGTTTCTCTTCATTTTATTAAATCCATTATTCAAATCTGAATTTTTTTTAAATATTTGAATTTGAACAGAAAAAAAAAGATGGTCAATTTCCATTCCTTGACTTCACAAACCTTTTAATTCCATTACATTGTTTCCACTCAAACATTATTGAAATATGGATGTTTTGAAAATTTGAGATTCATATTTGAACAGAAGAAAATTACAACTTTTTTTTTTCTGTGGATTCACAACTCTTAATTATATTCCATTTCATCCATTTAAAAAAAAAAAAATACCATTATGTCCCTCCATTTTGCTGCTAGATTTTATCAAGCAGTAGAAAAAGATATCAATAGCTACATAAAAGAGAAGACTAGAGGTTGAAAAAAGACAGTTGTGTTGTTGACAAACGTTTTAATTGCATTCCATCCATTATTCAAATCAGAATGTTTTGAACATTTGAAATCTAAATTTGAACATAAGGAAATGACGGCAAGTTTTCCCTCCATTTTGTCAACTACTGGGCTTGACTGAAAAAGACAACAATAGTTTAAAAGTGAACAACAGAAAAAAAGACAAGTTGTGTCAGTGACAGTTTTGAAATTTTGAATTTGAACAAGAAAAGGATGACCACTTATGTCCTTCCATTTTTTTAAGCTGCTATAGAAAAAAAAAAA
>SCHK01122160.1:0-10270 GCA_004124795.1 Poropuntius huangchuchieni
ATATTTTAATATTTTTCTTAAGTGTTTCTTATTTTTATTTTAAATTATTTGTTTTGATTTTGTGAGATTTATCCACTTAAGTGGCACAAACTGAAACTGAATTACGAATGAAAACTGGTAAAATTAAGTGCTACTGAAGTGTTACTGAAACACGTCCTATACAGTACATATGATATGACTCATCATGTATTACACACACAACATAAACGTCATATTACAACTTGACGCAAACGCCAAAGAAAACCTAGTTTTCCAAGTTACATGCTAATCAAAATTCACTTTGTGAATACAGTCTTTCTGTATTCAATCCACAATGCATTAAAACACACACAGTGAATAAATAAAGCATAAATAATTCATAATACTCTACTGCAATAATGTAGTCATTATAATGTTATTATTTCATAAGCTGAGGTTCTCACACCAGTGACAGTTTTTACATATTATGTTAAGACAGGATAAAATTCATAATATAATACAATGTTTGATTATTGAATTTAGCACTTTCTCAACATAATATTGACTAAATGTAGAGAATATTAAAAATAATAGAAATAGTTTATTAAAGAATACAAAACAAACACTTTGACTGAAACAAAAAACGAATACAGTAAGGGGTTCAGGTCTGGGCTTTGTGAAGGCCTGTCAAGTTCAGCCACACCGGGACATTCTCACGCTGGACCTCCTGCAAAGGGTTTCACACAATTCACTAGAATGATATTGCATGCTTGGATAGTGCAACACTCCTGTTTTACAAACAACATATCTACTGATTTTCCTGCTATAGTGTGTGTTTTGCACACACATGCTCAAATTTTGCATGCATGTGCTCAAGTTTTAAGAAATTCATGTGCAGCCCAGATGGAATCTTCCTCCTTGGAACTCTGAAAGACAGCAGTTTTCTGGAAAACTGATTCTACATATCCGCCGTTCTTTGCTTTATCATCTTTACATCCGTTCCGCAGAATTCTCATTTTTTCTTCCAAAAAAGATTCCATCTAGACCTGCTCATGCATCATATACATGAGAAAAAAAACAATATTTTGCACATTCACCTGGTGTGAAAGGACGAGCTGGGGGGGTCTTGCAAGGAGGTGGTGTGCAGTCATGAGATTTGCCAAGCGTGGACCCAGCCGCTGTAAGAACCTCTTTAACATGGTTAAAGTAACGTCTAGTCGGCCACTTTCCCCTTCTGTAGTGGCACTCGAATGTTTGCATTGTCACCTCCTAGAGAAGACAAACAAACGAGAGTGAACCGACAGCCACGACAACGTTTCAAAGAATGTGAATGTAAACGCAAGGAAATTACCAGCTCCTCATTGTCCAGAGTGAAACGAAAACCCTCCAGCATTGTTATAAAAATAGTGATGTTCGCTTTATTGGTGGACAGGTTGCCAAACTTGAGGGCCAATGTTTTTAAACTGCTTTCAACGTGATACAGGTTCACATATAGCCAGCAAGATCCACCCTTAGATATTAAAAAAGAAAAATGTTTATAGGCGTATACACTTCTGGAACTGTCACAAACCACAACAACTCTTTAATACATAATGTTTTATCTGATAATGGCCCTAAAATGTATTTGGACACTTAAGCCACACTTAAAAATCTTTAATCGTGCAATTGCATGATATTCAAGCCGAGTGGAATTTATTTTAAAGACACATGCATGAGCAATTTTAATGCAAAACATTTCAACATATGTAATGTTTGTTATGTTTAAAGGATAAAACAACAAATACATTGTTTAAACTTAAGAAATTATGATATAATATGGAAAGACATCAGGACAGTTCACAAATGTGACCTGCTAAGAGAACTAAGTAAATTCACCAGCTGGTTAAAAGTCATTGCAAAAAAGAAAAGTTAGTTCAGAGATAAACTTTGTTTGCCACGTGGTTTGATCTAGTACAAATGAAATTCATTCATAAAGTGTGGCTCAAAGAATGCAAATATGATTTTGGGCTATTGGAAATGTATCCACATGAACAATAGAGCAAACTCAGTCAACCATATCATCAAATATTAGCATTTATCACACTTACCACATCCTTGGTGATGAAGCGGATAGGTATTCTGTAGTCACTGGGAATGTTTTCACTCTGATTGGTTAAAAAAACAAAAAAGAATTGGTTGGTTATATACCAGAAAAAAAGTCCTAACTAGCAAAAATGGGAAATGTTATTGATTGAAAAATAGCTAAAACTAGATGGTTTGTTGATCTTAGCTGCATGGCTAAACTGGTCTTCAGCTAGTCCTGACTAGATAAAAACATGCTCAAATCCCCTCTAAAAACAGTTTTTAGACTAGTTTGAGAGACGAATAAACCATCACAAGCTGGGTTTAACTTTTTTCCGGCAGCGTTTCACAAAGTAAACACACAGAAAGCAAGAAAACAATGAATAAAACTCCTTTTGCAAATCTTACCAGTGTTTCCAACGTGGCAACATCATCTGTTAAAGGGCTTCCAAAAACACCTGAGCAGGTCACAAGCCCAGAAAAAAGCAACACTAGTACACAAATGCTTTCTCCGATCTAAAACGAAAAAGTCTCAAGTTACAGCAATACAGAGAGTAAATAACGCGCGCAATGCCAAACACCATTCCAGTCTGAAAATGATCACAGGATACATTCTAATCGTTTCACTAGACAACCCCTATAAGTAATGAAAAGAAATCAACGATTGCATAATGTGTTAGAAAGTGAGTTGATCCACCGCGCATTCGTTTACGCTGTGGGTGTGCGTGCGCGTCTCCAAAAGTGCGTGTACTCACCTTAACCTCCCTCATGTGGAACATGGGAATATTAAAAACAAATCAGCCGTGTCTCCTTACTTTCTTCGTTTGCCCTGACAACGGAATGCAGGCATGTTTCCGCCTGTACATCTGACTGCAGATAATCACAGGACGGGCTCGGGATCAGTGGTTTTGGCGTGTCTTTCTCCTCTGGTCCCTATGGAGAGCATGGCGTGCTCAATGCGCAATTTCGCCCTGAAGCGCTTCTGTGAATTGAATGGGGGCGGATGGACTTGTCCTCTGTGTTTAAGAGGTAGGGCGCTTTGACTCACGTATAATGTGTAAAATAGAGAAAACTATTCAAGGGAACATGGTTGACTCATCCAGACCTCAATCACATGTGACACATGCGAGTTTCGTATGAAAAAAGAAAAGAAAAGGTTAAACCAGCCTGAGACTGTTTGCTGGTCTTGGCTGATTTGAGCTGGCCTCCTAGTGCTTAAACCAGCCAGACCAAATGAAATGAAAATGACCTCAAACCAGCTGAGGAATGGGCAAAATTCAAAACTTGACCAGCTGAAAATCCCTCTAAAACCAGTTGAAAAGTGCCCCAAACACTCTGAAACCAACCTAATCAGAAAATGGTTGAAACCAACCTAAGCCAGAAAATGGTTAACACCCTCTGAAACCAGAAACACAAAAAACCCAGCTAAAAGCAGACTGACAAGCTGAAAAGTACCTGAAACCCCTGACCAGAAGCAGCTCTGGCTAGTTTAAATAAGATGTATCTTGAGATTTTTGGATGGTTCATTCATAATATATCTGACTAAACTTATAGTAGCCCAATTAAACAGGTATTTGCTGGTTTCACAGCCTGGTTTATAGTGGTTTTGGGCACATTTCAGAAGGGTCATACTGTGAGACCTGCTTAAGACCACTTAAACTAGCTAAGGCCAGTTTAAGAAGTTTTCTTTTTCTGTTTAACAAGGTAATAACGGTCTGTAATTACAAGATGATTATGACAAAATAATTGCAGAAAGGTACATGTAGTTCATCATTAACGCCAAATAATTACCAGTATTAATACAAATTGCCATTAAACTAGCACAAAACATACTGTAATGTGTAGTCCTAAAATGAACACTTCATAATCTATCTACCTATATAGACACTTATACATGCGTTTTATTTATATATATATATATATATATATATTTATAGTTGAATAATAGAATTTATATTGGTCATACAAATAAAAAGTTGGTAAACATTAATGCATTACGTTTTATGAAATGACACATATATACATATATATATATTTAATTGTTCATTCATAAAGCTTTAATGTCAACATGCTTGGTTGAAAGGCACCAAACCTAACTACTTACTGTACATTCTTTTAACTTAAAGCATTTGGCTTCACAATTAAACATCAATTTGATATAACCCGTTTTAAGTGCTGCATAATTAAAATCCCACCTGGGTTGTAAAATTGTACTCAAATTAAACTCAATTAGCAGTCATGTTTCAACAAAGCCAAATGTGCAGTCCCGATGTGTGTGCACTGTGCCACCTTGTGGCGACTAACAACTTTTTTAAACTTTCTTTTCTAAAATGCATGACTGACAGTTGGATTAAGTTTTGACAGAACGGGTGTATCCCATACTTGTTGAGAGACAATATAGGGTGAAGTTTAAAGTTAAAATTAAATATCTTGTCCAAAAAACATTCCACCCTTTCACGTCATTACAAATAGCCACCTTTTCAAAGTTCAAATCTTAAGGTTAATAACATTTTTAAATGTTGATTTCAGTACCTCTAAACAAAAAGTAGTACGATTAGTAAAACAACTGAGGAGTAACAATTTATCAACAACCGTTTAATGAGTTAAATAGCATGAAAAAAAAAAAAAATTGCATTTGTGCTTTCGTTGTAATCTTTGGGACGTCCACTGTGTATAAAGAAAGATGTAGCAGGTGACAGCTTAAAAATGGACTCTGTTAACATTCAAAGCCAATTACATAAAGTACTGTGCGTTCGACTGAGTGGTTTTGACACAAAGAGATAAAACGGTGTAGTGGTGACACGTAAATCTGAGGTGTGTGACAGGCAGGAAATCAAAGATTTGATCTTAGAAAAAAAAATAAAAATATACACCTGAGAGAGAATCATTTGTCATTGCATATGGCCAAAGACAAAGGCACAAAGTGACAGCAAGAGCTCATTTCCTCTTTCGGGGGCTCTTGTCCGAGTCCTTTTTTTCATTGGAGTCCTTCTTGCCGCCCCGGTTTGATGGAGCTGCTGCTTGGCTTTTCTCAGCCGTCTCAGAGGGTTCTTTGGGTTTCTTAGTCTTGTGATCAGCTAAAGCTGGTCTAGGTTTTTGGCCCCCTAAGACCCAGGAGAAGACGGCTTTGAGGAGGAGGATGCCGGCTAAAGTAGCTAACAGTGTTGAAAGTACGAGGGACCCCGAGAGGCCTTTGACGTGGTCTCGAATGAGGCTCACAGCTTGGGATAGAGGTGTGTCAGAGCTGGGCTGAGCTGGGAATTTCTCCTGCAGGCAAACAGACATGTTTCAAATCAATCATCAAAACTTTATTAAATTTCCCAATGCATGTTGCAGTTCCTATTTTACCTTCAGTCCAGCCTCCTCTAACAGTTTCTTAAGCGCTGTGTCATCAAGCTTCACAATCTGAAAAAACTCCTTTTTATACTGCCGCTTCCACCAAGCCTTCAGATGGGTCCTTCCAAAATGACAAGCACAAGTACACTAAATTTGAGAGCAGATTCAGACTGAAAAGCTGTTTCTCTTCTGTCAGTAAGTTTCAGAAACTAACAGGATGACAGAAAGCATGCATTTCTATTTTTGTGTGGGCTTTCACATGATGACCTCACTTCTGTCTCTAAATAACTGTGCAGTAGATACATTTATATAAGGCAGCTTTTTTGAAGTCTTATGTACCACAGCACCATCTGTAAGCTGAAGTATCCCTTCATCAACAGCAAACCTGAAATGCGTTCCAATGAAGTCATATATGAATAAAATTAAAATAAAAATCACAATGTTAATTCAGTTTGTTACTCTATTGATTATACAGATTTAACACTGAACTGCATTTCATTTATTCATTATTAAAATAACCAAAATACTAATGAGATATTCATATAAGCAAGATCAATGTACTTTAAAAGATACAAATGTTAGCTACATACAGTATTAATGAAAAACAACTGACAACAAACTACTAATAAAATTACTAATAACTGGGATTTATAAACAAAGTTATATAATTTTTTGTATTTAATATTCATATGAATTTAGATTAGTTATTTTAATGTATTAATTATACAGATTTAACATTTACCTGTAAATAATTAACATTATCATTAAAATTATAAAAAGTATTTACAAAAAAATTCTAACAAAAGTGATATGTGAAAACTATTTTTTTTTTTTTAATGATATTTAATATTAATATTAAGGACTTAATTCAGACAATTATACAGATGTAACATTTGCCTGTATATAATTTAGCATTAACAATGAAATTATTAAAATAAAAATAAATATTATTTTTAATTATAAAAATAAAAAAGAGATATTAATAAAAAATTTATTATATTTAATCATAATAATATTAATTCAGATTAGTTATTTCTCACTAATTATACAAATTTAACAGTGAAATAACTTATTTCCCCCCAAGAAAATTAGCATAATTAATATGGAGTCATTAAAAAAAAAAATCTCTCCATTTACAAAAAATATGATGCAATTCTCACAAAATAAAATTTTAATCTAAAACCAAAAAATTCTGCACAATATATAAATGTGAATGAGTGTTAAACAGAGAGGTATAGAGCTCACTTGTCTTTGGCAGGATCTATGAAGTGGTAGTTATAAAGCTTGGCTTTGATAAAGACCGGTGGTTTCTGACTGAAGGGGTACTGTGCTTCATCCACCTGAAGCAGACTAACAACTACACGACAGAAAAACACAAAATTAGACAATTTAACATCATCTAAATAAATAATTAAGCAGATGTAATCTGATAAGTGGCTGCTCACCCTCTTTTTTGCCCTGTAGGAGGCGCTGTAAGAGGCCTGTAAACCAGGGGCTTGCATCATCGCCCCCTTGAGCTGCCTGCCACATCAGAAACTCCAGCCGGGGCTGGTGAGGGCCTACTATGGGTGGGACTGCATTCACATTTCCTGGTTTATACATGGGGTTCATTTCCTGCAACAGGATAAGAACACACCACTCCATTGAGAATAAACTTTAACCTTTCCATTGAATGAGGACTTTGTGGAAACAATGGCTGTGACATTATGAGGAGAGTAAAAAAAATAAGGTGATTGTCATAGCAAGGCAACCTTTTCCACATCCTTCTTACCGTCCATGTCAGCCCATCATAGCTGCCCTCTAAAATGATCTCAGGCCTGCCCTCAGTAGAGGTCATTCTGTGCTGGATGCCGTATGCCCCGACCAGCTGGTACCTCTCTACGGTGCTGTACGCGTCTCGGACTGCAGGTAATACTTTACTGACTGACATGCCAGCCATGGATGTGTATGGAACCTGAGAGGAAACACCAACACACGTACACACATTTACTTACATATAAAGGCTGGCAGTACTGCCTAAAATGTACCAGTGCAGTCCATAGATCATGTTTTATGTGGGGCGGTTGAGTTTGGTGCGATTTATTATTGAGGAAATGATGCTTTAAAATACATTTTATGCACCTGTAGTTTCATCTGACATTGCATGCAGTTGTGATGTGTTCTGTTAGAATGCAGTTATATGCCCCTAAAATTCAAGATATGAGTTTTAGGTTTTTGATTTGATCAATTTTCTGGATGAATGACTCACAGGCAGTTTGATTTTCATTTATCATTTCATTAAAAAATAAAAATCCTTTATTTTTCAGTATTCATTTTTAAAAACGCATAAATGCCTATTCAAAACCCATTAACCTCATAGCATTATTAATGCAATTCTAACTGCAGTGTAAATGACTTCATGCAACTTCTGAACAGTCTGTGTAAATATACCTAAATCTCACTTCAGATGTAGCTTGGCCACATTGTAGCCTTAAAAGTTTGTGTAACTATTTCTTTCTTAAACTTTTTTTTTTTTTTAATTAATGTCTATTTAATGCTTTCTCATTTAGTTTTTTGGGGGTAATTGCTCAGCCCAAGTTGATGTGCAATTAAATTTGCAATTAATTAGATCAATGAATCGGCACATCATGTGTTTTAATTAGATAAAAGAATTTTAATCCCTTGAAAGCCCTACTATTTGCATACAAAGGCAGGTAAAAAAGCCTACATTGCACCAGTGCAGTCCATGTAAAAATCAGGTTATATGCTTATGGACAACAGAGGGCGCTGTATTGCTTGTGTGTAATAAATGAATGAAAAAAAATATTTTTAGAATGTAACAACAGTGTAGTTATTTTTAAATGAAATGCAAGCAAATGAATAAATAGAAAGTCACGAGTACTTTGAATTATGTAATACTTGAGACTCAGAGCAGGTATGCATTATCGATATGACTGGATGAAACAAAAAGCCACCCTAAATCAATGAATCAATGAATTTTTGATGTTGCAACCAACTCACCACACTGAGGGCAAAGATGGCCGCAGCAGCTGCCGTGATAAACGCCCACTGAATGAGAGACCAGAGCTTGCTGACAATACCTCGTGTGCACACGCAACTGAACAGAGGAAACAGATGGGAGATTTCTTGGCTTGTCTGTGGCACAATGGACTTTGGCAAAATCATAGGCTTAAATTTAAAATCTCTACTTTTTGTACACACGAAAATGATCAGATTCTCATAACCATTCCTGACAGAGCTTACTTTAGCATGGCAGACACCACTTCCCAGGTGAATGACAGGACACCAATCCAGATAGTGAGCTCCTGAAAAACCTCCAGAAACGTATGAAATTCCTTTTGAGTGAAATCTGAAAGAAAGTTCGGAAACAAATGGAACAGTAATGAATTAAATAATAAATAAACTAACTAATGTATTTGTAGCCATATTTTGATTTGAGAAAGAACACGTTGACTGAAAAAGAATAAGTTTCCCATCAAGTCACAATTTTCATCATCACATTCAACAACATTCAATAACACCACATCATCAGGTATAGCAAGTTAATCAGATGAATTTGCCAAGAACATGTTGGGTTCATGTTTCACCTCAACATCAAAAGAAAATAAGTCATCTTGCAATTAAAATTTTTGCAAATGAATGTCAACAAAATGAATGTATTTTTGCATTGTTACATTTTCAGAAAATATCCTATATATACACACATATATAAAACTTAATATTTATTATTTATTTTAAAGTATTTATACTATTTTATGAAAATGTTTGTGTTCAGACAGGATCCTGGATTTCAGTATAATTGATTATTTTTCATTAATTGTCATGACCCCCCCCCCCACCATATCTATGAAATTCATCATAAAATTGTACAGTTCAATTCTATGTTTATACTCCTATTTATAAATCTGTTACCAAACTAAAGGAAACATCAGCTCTTTTGCAAATCAGGTTTACATTTCTCATTTGAAGTCTCACTCACTTGTTTTGGATGACAGAGTTTTTTCTTCCAAGTTAATCTGTAGTTTAAAGAGAGTAATAAAACAGTAGAGGATGAACAGGTAGACAGCCAACTCCACCAGCAGCATCAGATAAGAGACCAAGGTCTGTCCGCAGCCTGAAAA
This sequence comes from Poropuntius huangchuchieni, assembly GCA_004124795.1. Classification (NCBI taxonomy): domain Eukaryota; kingdom Metazoa; phylum Chordata; class Actinopteri; order Cypriniformes; family Cyprinidae; genus Poropuntius; species Poropuntius huangchuchieni. Next base: position 9,477 of record SCHK01122160.1, read on the forward strand.
ACACAGTCATACACTAAATAAAAACTCAGAAGTGTGAACAAACAGATTTAATTAACATCTACTCAAATGCATTTTTTTTTCTGAGATCTATTAATGAGCCCATTAATCAGATCATTAGTGAAAGTTGGTGACTATCCCAAAAGAAATTACTGCACAAAACAGAAGGTTCGAGATATGTTGTCATACTTCTAGGCTTTTTTTCCTGTCCCTTCTTCTTCTTTGGGCCAGTATTGGAGTTGGAGTTGGAGTTGGAGTTGGAGTTGAAATGATCATCATCCAGTAATGAGAAGCTCAGGGCGATGCTCAGCAGGTTCAGAAGGCTGCAGTTACCCGTGAGGATGTAGCAGAGCTGGAGAAACAGCTGACAAAATGGTATATAAAAAAAGGCATAAGTGAAAAAGTCTCACAGAACAATAAGACACTCATTAAAAGAATAATCCAGGTTCAAACTGTCAGATTGTGTACTACTACAGAAAATAATTAAGTTATTCTTCATCTTGTAAAAATGAACATTGTATTCAGTATTGCACTTTAATTATTGTTTTATTTTAATGCCATTTCAAAATCAATGTTAGCAGCAATATTCATAGCTTCAGTATATAAACACACACACAATATGCATGTATATAATAAAATAATTATATAATTAATATGTACATATTAAAATAACTTAATTATAACTGATTATTATTACTTATTTTTTATTTCCTTATATCAGATTATTTTAATAAAAATAAAATTAAAAATTACAATAAAAACGTGTATATATATATATATATATATATATATATATA
>SCHK01122273.1:0-11554 GCA_004124795.1 Poropuntius huangchuchieni
ATGTGTGTGTTGTAGTTTGCATCAGTTTAAGGTTTGAGAGCATAGTTATGAATGGGTTTGGATGGAACTTTGTGATCTCTCTTTGTTTCACCCACTGCTTCTGCTTCCAGAGGTCCTAATAAATTTTTATTGCAGCCACAGGCCAAAACCTTAGGAATCAGTCTGTTGGTTGGTCAGAAGTCCTGTCCTTCCCAGGCTTTGTACCAAAGGTCTTCTTCTCGCCCCCTATGAGGTGTCTGGCCATTGTCCTGGCATCCTTACCTGATGGCGTTGGACAGTTTGCTCATGTTAGTCCACCAAAACCCAATCAAAATGTAGCAAGCCTTTGTACACTATTGTGGTCAGAGAGGGGCCCCGCCATAAACTGGGCCCAGGAATGTGCTGTCCATTACACACCTCTCAAAAGAAATCAGGACAGAAGTAGACGAAAGTGGATAGAAGAGATGGATTAAAACACTACGTGTGAACAGGAATGTGTTTGCCTCATCCACTTGTGATCTGATCAACCAAAACACATCATAGTACCAGGTGAAAACAGGGCCAGAGAGACTCTGCCCAGATGAGGTGTACTGGCAGGCAAAGAGAGAGGGGCCATGCAGACCTTGGTTGGTTGTAGACAATTTAAAATAACTAATGTTAATAGTTTTCTGGAAACTGTAATAGATTTTTTTCTCTGATGAATTGAAAATTCAAACGAACAGTTCTTTTACAAAGTTATTTGAAACATCTTTTGTAACATTATCTGTCACTTTTATTCAGTTTAATGTGTCGTTGTTGAATAAAAGTAGGTTTCCTCTAAAGTAGGGGTGGGGAACGTTAATCCTGGAGGGCCTATGTCCCTGTAGAGTTTAGCTCCAACCTTAATCAAACACACCTGAACCAGCTAATCAAGGTCTTCAGGATGCAATTACTGTAGGTATATTATTTTCCAAGGTTTTTCAGGGTTGGAGCTAAACTCTCCAGGAGAGTGGCCCTCGGGGATCAACGTTCCCCACCCCTGTTTTAAAGCATTGCTTTTTGTTTGAGCATCCTGCCCAGTCTGACAACAGTAATGCTGGCTCATCCATCGGCGGGGCCGCAAAATCTGATTTTTGATGACCTGACTAATGGTGATGGGGCAGTGTTTGGGAAATCTGTTTTAAAACAGAGTTTTTGCTAATACATTTGGTAATGCTAGTGCTTCGAGTTTTGTGGTTATACTTTCTAAACGGTGGGTATTTCAGTATTTTGACCTCTATTCCGGTGCTATGCCATTCCCCATAGACCTCTGTAGTAAGTGTCTTATTGTGAACCCATTTTTTGTTTGTTTTCACAAACTGAAGCATGAGTCACACTGATTTTCTGTGGAGCTTTTGAACTCAGCTTGAACTTCCTTTAAAATGTATTTAACCGTTACATCACGTATTACTTTCTATTTAATAGCATATGTTTGTATATTGTTGTTTCATGATGCAGATTTGTGTGTTACTAACTCAAATAAGTAGCAAATTCATTCATTAATTTCAAACAAGAGGCACTTCATTAAAGTGAGTGAGTATCTTATTGTTGCTGACCTGAATGCACATGTGACTGCATCGAATCATATAAATTGGTTAGCATGTGGACTAAATGACCTCTCTCACGTTCATAGTGCGAAAATGCAAAGATGCGAGGGCCATGTCGAACTCTGCAAAGTATTATTTTCCCATGAGGACCTGATTTACCCAAGAATCTGGGAACATTTTTCACGAGGACAGACTGGGTTGGGGAAAAAAAAGGTCATGTGGGGTAAACAAGTTTGGGGTGTGTCTTCAGTGAACAAGGACACACCCCATGCTCATACAATCGTATGACTTGTGAGCTCTGTAAACTCTTTGATACTCTTAAGGAAGTGCCTTCTAAATGCAACCTGTGCAAAAATTATAAAACCTTTTATTAGCCTATTTATAAAGCTTCGGTCAGTATTGCTAATCTACTTGGGACTGTTCTGATTGAATCAAATTAATTTAAATGAGGGGCTTATGGTTCAGTAACCATATCGTCCCAGACATCTGTTTTGTTCGCATGTTTTAATTCTAAATGGCCTTAAAATACATTGTTAGTTTAACAAATGTTAGTTTAACACTCAACACGGGTTTCTCAGATGATCATTATGAAATCTGCCTTGACATATCAAACTCATTCTTAACTTTTACTATTGGTATTTTTAGCTTAATAACATGCACAAAAAGACCAGTACATTGGGTTTATTTTGATTTCATAGTGAATAGTTTACAGTAAATGGGGTAAGTTGTCACACAAGAAACCTGATTATGGGCTTATTATAGGCTTTTCAGCTAAAATTAAGCAGTAAAAAAAAAATGAAGGAACTGAGGAAAATGTAAATGATAAAAATATTAAACCACTGTTTTGGCCAACATATATTGTTTTATTTTATAAAATTACAATATTTAAAACACAGGTAACAACTTTCCCCAACCTAAATTTCTTTTATTATAACAGTATGGCAATGGCAAGGTCATGGGTTTGATCCCCAGGGAACAGATAACTATTAAAAGTGTACATATTGTAATTCGCTTTGGATAAAAGTGTCTGATAATTGCATAAATATGAATGTAGGTCTGACTACATGGTCTGTCTGTCTTTTTTTTTTTTTTTTTTTTTTTTGAAGGATTAGAAAGTGTGTGTGAGAGTTCTTTTAGATTTCCATGTCCTGGACTCTGCACCTTATTAAAAGTATAGTGTGCATTTGCTTTTTTTTAAACCCAGTTAATCCACCTGGCATTAACTTAAAATCTGCCTTATATACTTGATTCCTGCTTGTATGCCAGTGTAGTTTTATTGTGTTCTCTTGTTACCAAACAGCAACTGAATAATTTAAGACCATTTTTAACTAGATATTTGAAACCAACCTACAAAACCACTGCCAGAGAAAACAAATAACCATAATAGCAACAGGTTAATCATGCTAGAAACAGGATTAGCAACATGCTAATCGTGCTAAAAACATGATAGCAACATGTTAATGACATAATGACATGATCTTAACATGCTAATCACTCTAAAGGTGTTAGCAACATGCTAGCATCATGCTAATCATGTTAAAACATGCTAACAACCTGCTAGCAACATGCCAATTATGCTAAATCCTATATATCTAAATTTGAAACTTTACAACTGTTTCATGTCTTGACAAACTTTTTTATAATATAACACAGAACTCAGTGTAAATTTCCTTGAACCAATTAGCCTGAGCTCACTCTCACTATTTCCATTTAGGGGTACAGAGAAAGCATAAAAGGCCACTGTTGGCAGGTAAATACAAGCTCTATACCTGTGAAAACTGTGCATTCCTGAAGCTCCTGAATAAGACAGGAGCAGTTTAACATAAGCTTGCTATATCTAAAAAAAGATACAGTCAAACGTCGTCAAAGGGTTCAGGGGTGAGGAGCCAGCCGACAGCCCTTGTCGGTTTGAAGATGTTAAAAAGGTCCTGCAGACAGTTGGGTGATAGGAACTCGAAGTGGCCTGCTTTACTCTCAGATGCTGAACAATCCTCAAGCGAGGAGGTAAAAGAAGAGTAAGATAAAGACCATAAAATATGCACTGTAAAAAACATGAGTATGTTTTACAAGAAATTATTTCAAATTTTTATGTTTAATTCAATGTTTACTTGACATTTCTTCATAAATGAGTTGTGAAACTTACTAATAATTTTTGAGTAAAAGTTGTTTCTCCACCATTGTTTTTTCAGCGTGGAACTGAAAAAGAGGTACGTGTAAAGCTGCATGAACACTCTGCTAAACATCTGTGCTCCATGGCAAGAAAGGCAGGGGTGAGTAATTGTTGACAGAATTTTCATTTATGGCTAAAATGTCAGTTTAAGTACCCATTTATATTTAAGACCATAGAAGAGTGCCCAAATAATCTGTTGCGAAAACAGCATAAAGTTTTGTTGCGATGGTTATTATTAAACTGCTGATACATACTTTCTAATAGTGGAAGTGCTACTAGATAACTCACAGCTAACCGGCTAACATATGTACGTTTCAATCCACCCAATATATGGTTATAGTCATTATATGTTCCACTATTGTAACATGGTAGACAGCACATATGGAGAATATACCAACTTTAAAAGCCATCTGCTTGTAAAGCTAACTACCCTTAAAGCTGCTCTTCTTTAAGAGGCTATTTGTTCAGGAACTATAAATAGGCAAATTGTTCACCACATACAGTGAAAGCTGCTGTTGATCCAACACAGAAAATACAAATTCAATTCAAAAATAATAATTATATATATATATATATATATATATATTAAAAAAAACACCCAAATGATTTTACTGGCATCTTTAGAACTTATTGTACTCCATTAAGACTGTTCCCGCTTGGTGGATGGGCAAAAATAAATAAATTGGTTTTCCACGAATGATGTGCACTTGATATCGGCTTCATGTGATTTCATTCCACAGACAAGCAGGCACCGAAAAGACTGGAGAGAAGGCATTTATGAATGTTTTCTAGTTGACATTTCAATTTACTTAACTATTGTCTGGCAGGCAGGAGAGGTTTTGAGAGCCTAGTCTTATTATTTACTCAGTAATACTCCAACAAACGGACAGTATTATTCCTGTCATGCTGAGTTAATAATGACAGTAAAAACAATCACATAATTCTTTGAAGATCAGTAGTCAGTGAGGGGTTTGAGTATAAAAAGTTGTTCAGTATGAAAGATACTGTTGTAACGTGCTGTTTGTTTGTGCTATGTGTCTCTGTAATAGTGCTACTTTTATTAAATGTACTACTTATCCAAAAACTAACATAAAAGTACAAAGAGTGCCGTTCTCACTACCAACCCATTACTAATAGAAAACATGGACATCAGTTTCAATTTTGTGCATGATTTGTTGTGTTAATCATATTTACTTTGTTTCTAAACCATTTTTGTTCCAAACAACCATCCCACCCCTCACTTAATCCAACAACTGTTTCACTTTAAGCCCTTCTGATGATACAAAACGACAAATAACATCTGATCAAATACATATAATGTAATCCGTTCATATTTAGATTACGAAAGATTTACAAAAAATATTCATTTCACCCCGTAGCTCATTTCTAATCAGTCACTGGTCTTACCATGGTGTTGATGTTTCTTTCTCCAGATCTCAGGAGTCTGCAGCTAAATGTATCAATTTTATTGCAGATGCTTTTTCTAAATTAAAGAATTAAAAATGCTATCTTCGGAAATGAAAATTAGAAACAAATTAGACCATTGTTGAGGCTACAGAAAGAATAAAGATGTGTATGGCAAAGCTGAGACAATTCATTTTAAGATATCTTCCTGCTGCCTGAGATCATGAAGATTATTAACTGAATTTCAGAAGATCATTACTCAGTTTTAAGTGCAGTTGTTTGCTTTTTAAAGTGAGCACTTCCACAGCAATACAGATCTGTCAGAGAGGGAGTTCAGTGTCCTTGTGCTTTTGTTTTTGTTTATTTCATTGTTCTACATTGAAAGCCAAAATTCTACATCGGATCTTATTAGCGACTGACTTGAGGTCTTCCCAGTGCCGCTGCTGTAATGTGGGTAAACATTGCCTAATATCTAACAGGAGATACATCTGTTGTGTGGATGCATGTTGAGTTCAAGCAAGTTAAAATCCTTTAGGGTGACTGGCCTGAGGCTTCAGCTCCCACATGTTGTTGTTATCTCATACGAGCCCAGTTTTATAAGTGCTAACATTGGAAACAAAGTCAATTTTCTGTCAGGTGTGATCATTAGCTTAAAGATCAAAAAGACACTTGACTCTGCGTGAAGGGCTATAAATTAGTTATTGCTAGTTGGCCACAAAATCTTTGAAGTTTGTTTACGTACCACGTTTATCAGGTATGAAGTCCAGCTGGTGTGAAGTTACTGCATCATTATGTTTGTGATAAAGATCACTGAACCTGTCATATTTTATGGTTATTTTACTGAACTGCTTAAAGGGAATTACAATTTTGCAGTTATTCTTTCTGTGTTGAAACTGACTCTATTAGACATATTGTAATCAAATGCCTAGCAACACAGATGATGTATTGCCAAACCTGTAAAAATGTTAAATGCTTAACACAAGAAATCGAAGACCACCTGGGGGATGTGATATGTGAGTCATGTTCATTAAAGAGAAATGGCATTAATCCTATCCATGGGCGGCATTTGATGACCAGGGTTTATACGATTTTTTGTTTCTCAAATAGTAATGAAAACACTTTTAAAACACTGATAAAATGTTACTCGGGTATTGTGTGTGGCTACTCCGATGTTTAAGATACCACGACTGGTATAGTCATTCAGAATGTGTGTTGCAATTTCCTAACAAACAGTATCTTTGACAATTGAATTCTACTCATCTTCATGTTTCAGCAAATTCATGTTTTGATGACATTTCTATGTTAAATACAAAAAGGATGATCATCAAAATGTTTTCATTCTGCTAAAATGCGTTTTTGTTGAATATTTTGAAATAATTTCAGACTTTAAAAAAAATCACATATGATTTAAATATCTAATAATAGTAAATAAAATATTCAAATATTAAATGTATACAGTAAATACACTACCAGTCAAACGTTTTGAATAATTTAGCTTATTAAATGCCTTTGAAAGATGTCTCTTATACTCATAAAGGCTGCATTTATCAAAAATACAGTAAAAACAGTAAGATTGAAATTTTATGACCATATTTTAATATATGCTAAAATGTAATTTATTTTTGTGATGGCAAAGCTGAATTTTCAGCCTACTTTTTGGACAATATTGGATATCCTGGATACTTTTTTTTATCTACCAGTGCTTGGAAATACTCATATTAGGAGGATTATTTAATACATTCCCACCAACCTGTCATTCTGCTTATGGCAAATTGTTTAAACTTAGTCAGACATGCATGAAGAAGATAGGAAAAGATAGGAAGATCGGATACTTGCAAGTGCATGTGTTAGGGTGCGGCAAAAAGAGAAAGAAAGGATTTAACAAACCTAAATGCCAATCAAGAGTGTAATGTATTACTTTGACTTGGCAATACAAATATTGACAATCGAGTTTTACATATAGGTGCAACAGCCTGGGAGAACTTTGTCGGCATGCCGTTTTTCAAAAGCGTTTTAGCTTTGCTCAGAGCTGTTTTCCACTTTTTATCATGAAAGATTGGGCATGGGAATGGGTCGGTGAGCCGCTCTGTTATTAAATTTAATTAGAGATGATGTTTCTCAGGGGTTATGCGTTGTATCTGTATCACAAATTTGAGCTGGCATTAAATGCCCACTTTGGCAAATCCACACCAACAATTTAACAGAGATTTAAAGCACATGTAAACTGTTTTGTTCTTTTCTTAGGATGCAATTTGCAGTGGTGGTTTGTTTCAAAGAAAAACAGTTTGCTTAAGGATTTTTTCTACATCAGGAACTTTAGCACTGCATTTCAATGGTGCCTCATTATTCAAATATGTGGTTTAAATGGAACTTTTTACAAAGACCTCATATGCACCCTAATGACTGAACCAATAAATGCAGGATAGAACGTTTCAGATGTTTGTTGTTGAACTGCAATACTTAGTAAATGGGATTCACACAAAATGCAGTAACATAGCCTATCTGTGAATTCTATCCCAAGATCCATAAGCCTTGATCTGGTTGCACATTTGATATATCTACTGAATTATGATAAGGTTGAGAAAGGAAGCATCGGGGTGCAACCATGACATTAATGTTCATTTTTATGATTCTTATCATTATTCATCTGTTACTTCCTCATACATGAGATAAATGTTCCACTTCTAATGCTAGTGATTATTCATTTCGACAGTCTGGCAGAGGTTCTGTGTTTAGATAAACTTTTAAGAGAGTCATGTTCACTGGGTTTCTCCATATTTAATTAAACGCTTAACCTCTAGTCATACGCTTAATTTATCTTCCTCTATGTCAATGTGGACACACTCTATAGAATTGTAAGTAAGTTACTTGGCAGCCGACCAAGCGTTAATGATGGAAAAGGTTAGGTGAACTTTCAAATCTTTTTCATTAAGTAGGCTAACTGAGTGCCGAAGAGCAATGCAATGGCATGAAATAGCCCCTTGAGAATTAACAGCAATTATGCTGAAGTTAACCAGGAACATATAAGACCTGTTAATAATTATAAACAATTGTTCCGTCAGAGGAGGTATCCTGTAGGTACAGATGAAATGATAAATGAGGACGAATGCGGGAGATTAGAAATGCAGTACACGTCAGACGTCAGGTTTCAACGGTTGATTTAACGTTCAACGTTAATCCTAACTTTTAAGAGGAAAAATCTCTACTCTTTGGTAACATCTGCTTTTTGTGTAGAAACGTTCTCACGCAGTATACATCAGGTGAATAAACAGGGAAAAATGTTCTTACCTTTGTTGTAAAGTCGTTAAATCCGGTTGTTTGTACATTCAAATAGCTAATAATTTGCATAAAACGCGCTCAAACCATGTCCATATAAGGGCTTGCATTGCTCACTCAACTGAGCATGCGCAGCAAGATACCCAGTTACAGGACAACTTATTTAAATTCAATTTGACACATCTCATTTTTAATTTCTCATTTTATATCAAATGAATTCTGAATTCTAATATAGTATAATTATAAACTATAAATATAATTTTATATAAAATATTTTTAGCCTATATATAACTGATTGCAACATTAAATATTTAGTGAAACGGCATTGATGAAATAATCGATGATTCATATGTGAAAACAGATTTTATGCACAAATGGTGAACTATTACACAATTGTTTCAGATGATATTAATATAGTCTGTTTGTTCTTTTGGTTAAGAGTCTGATGTGAATACTTCTGCATATATAATCAAAAAGTTGAAATATGAAGATAAATCTGCTAGGAAGACCCAATAATAATTTGGTCCCTGTTGTTCAATTACAGTATTGCATCCCACATGACATATATGTATGAAGTAGATGTCTTTCATGTTATTTCTGAAAACCTCCAGGGAAAGGTGTCTTTGTCTACGAGAATATGTTTTAGACATGCAGCCAAACCCTCAAGGTTATCAAGTTACTCTTTTGAAATGATTCAATGGAATAGTGTGAAAAGAATCAACATTTCAAACAGCAGCAAACAATACGAACACCCAACAGTGCTCATTTTGATAAAAGAAAACACCTCCTTTTACACACCCTTTATCCTCCTGGGAGTCAGAGTGATGCGTGGGGTTATATAATGAATTTAGAATTTTTTTGAAGCACCGAATGCATTTTACATTATTGTGGCGCACTGGATTTTTTTCTGAAGTTACACATAGGAATGATAATTTACAAATTTGAATTGCATTATATATTTTTCCTTATGAGAAACTACTCTCATAAAGTAGACTGCTAAATGCTTCTGTGTGATAAATGCATCATCCTGGCCTGTCCTTTGAGGTGCTCCAGTTTCTCTCGAAATTCTTCTCGGGAAGCCTTTCATGCCACCATGGTACGCCGCCAGTGGTATCAGCTGGCAAAATTACCGGCAAAACAACTTTTAGGATTTCAATCAGCGTGGCAGCCAAGAAGAAAGCAACCAATCATCGCGACATGACTCACACAGCAGCGCGACATTTATCTTCATCCGACTGTGCCTTAGTCATATCAGAAAATCTCAGGTTACTCATCCTCGCAAGGCCTTGGTTTTAATCTGAATGTCATTGAACTGGTATAAACCTTTCCCGGTCTTTATCCAATCCTTTTGAGCCACGACACAAGCGTTCCTCGGGGAGCCCGTGAGAAACGCGGTGGCGTTCGAATGCCGGGCGTGTCCACCTGCGCCCCGTGAGGTGACGCTTCACGGCGGGGGACCCCTGAGGAGAACCCGAGCCTTTCCCCTCTGACTCATTAGACCTCTCCTCTCTTCTGTCACGCCTACGCGGCAGTGTCATCTCTCCCTCCGTCCCAGCTCGGCTCTGGCCTCGTCCTGAGACAGACCCCCCTTTTTCGCTTCTTCGTTGCTTACCGAGGGGCCACAGAGATCTCCATTACAGCCTCCTGCCCAGAGACGCGGCTATTGGGAGGCGGCGGAGAAGGCCTTTCACAGGAGTATTACAGAACAGCGTCGGGCTCTGATAAGCCTCCGGTTACGGCCTCCAGGGATCCGACTCGTCCGTCTCCGCTCCCCACCTGGGGGCGAGCGCTTTCTCTCGCGGCTGCAGAAAGGGCTTTGTAAAAGGGCAAAAAGCACGCAACACAACTCTATTGGTAGAGGCTTTTAGTAACCCTAAACCACATGACCTGTGACTAAGGTCCTGTGCCGATTCCCACCGCCGAGAAAAAACACACACAATTTAAATTCATAAAGACCTTTGTCACACATTCAAAAGCCCTTTTTTTGTTAATGTACGTACTGTCACAGGAGAGGCTGGCATTCAGGGGGACAGGCTTGTAGTGTCATCTGCCTGGGCTCTCAACCAGCGTACCAACCCACACAAACGGCGCTAATGTGATGCGAGGGGGCCGCCGAGAAGGGCAGAGGCGAGCGAGCCGTAGACTGTTATGCAAAAACGCTTCCATTTTTATCTTTATTATGCATTCTGCAATCTGGGTTCAAGATTCAAGAGACGGCAGAGTTTATTGTAGCGCGCTGAAGCGCCTGCATATTTGCGCAGCGGGAAGCCGCTGCCCACACAAGCACGGCAGGGAGAAATGACTGTCCGTATATTCCTAACTTGCACAAATAAACAAGATCGAATTGCCAGTTTTGGCGCTACTTCTTTCTAAACTCTTAAATTACGCCTAACAACGCTTGTTTCTTCTATAATTGTTTTTTAGTGGGCAATGTTACTGAGTTAACAAGGAAGTATTACCCTGCAGGGGTGTTTAAAGGGCCTGGAGGATTTGTGCACAGCAGGTTTACATTAGGTAGCGCCAAATATGCCACAGCAAGCGAGAAGGCTGATGGTAAAACAGCTAAAATGCCTCAACCTTCTTGTTAGCTCAGAGTTGGGCCTAACTTTTACAACAGCTCCCTGATGGTATGTGATCAGAAGCTTTATGTGAAGTGAATTTTTCACTCCACGGGTTTTGCATTTGAGCCCATAAACAGCCTCTAACCAGTTGGAGGATCAAAATGCTACTTGAGTAAATGCATTTAAAGGGATAGTTTGGCTAAAAAATTATATTTACTCACCCTAGTGTCATTCTTAACCAGTGGGTCTGCTGTTTTTTTTTTTTGTCTCCACAGAGAAAATCAGTGGGGTCCAAATAACAAAAATGTAAAGTACTAAATGCTCAGTTAAAATGTTTACATTATGGATATTCCTTGGAATAGCTTTTGTAAAACGCCTCACAATAATTACATTCCAAATGTGTGGTTTCGTTTAACAGGAAAGAGAATGGTATTTAAATGAAATTTGAACCCTTAACCAGCCTACTCAGTGTGTGCGATTGTGGCGTGTTATTTCCTAGTAAATGAGCCCATCAAATAACCACAAACAACTTCACACACTCTTAAAGGAACAAAAATTAACATTCTCTTATCATTTCCAACTCACGTGTTATTGTTTCT
>SCHK01122279.1:880-15021 GCA_004124795.1 Poropuntius huangchuchieni
CCCATCATTCCACCCATCTTCACAGCATCATCAAGCTTCACCTTTGTTATTGTTTTGAACATGCGACCTCTAGCGGCGAAATATTACATATTGTGGCTTTAACAAAGATTAATAAATGCTGTAACAAATGTAAAGCTCATTTAATGTTGGTTAATAAAAAAAACAAAGATAATGTTAATTAACAATTAATATTTATTAAGATGACATGCTTTAAGTATTTTTCACTGTTAATTAATGCAACATTATTAATTTTAATATACTGTGCTTTTTTTAATTACACTCTTTATGTAAAAGGGATACAGTTGACTGTAAAATACAAATGAATTGTATTTAATACAAATTTTTTTTTTGTAATTTAAAGGCATTTTAAAGTGTTTCTCAGTTCCGAAAAAAATATGAAATAGCATTATTTCGTTGAGAATGTCAAGACCTCAAGTAGGACAGGCTAAAATCATTTGCTATAGGTTATTTTTTATTTTTTGGTTTAGAAAATATTTTAATATTGCTCACAATCAATAATAGATTAGATTGAAAAAAATAGATTGAGGTATTAATTTACAGATATGTGCTTTGCCTTGTGTCTTTTTTTATATAACAGAACTTTACTGCTGAACAAGACATGCAGAACAAACCTGCAAGCATTTTCAAAAATAATTTCATCAGATCTCCAGTACTGGTTTCATTTGCATTTACTGAAACTCTAATTCTCACATTTTCATGCAGCGAGTGAAATCACAGCCCAGCACCACAAGGGCCTTAAACGAACACTCCATATCTAGAGTTTGGAGTGCAGCTGGCAGCCAGGATAGGAAGTTTTCTTAAACGACCTGCTGGCTTCAGCTACACTATCAACAGATGGAAACTGTGCCTCTGCCCCCCAGGGCAACGGTTAAAATTGAGCTTGTGAAATCTGTCACAAAGCCGAAGTGGCAAAATGTCTCACGGTTTTTGCAAAATGCTAATGTGACTCGTGCAGAGTCCAGAAAAAAGGGGGAAAAAAGCAAGTGCGGAGGGGGGTGATGGGATAGAGTGTTCCAATTTAAAAAATGACATCAGATGACAACATCATCTTTCTAAAGGGCAGAGAAATACGTTTGGCCAGAGGACAGACATTCACAAATGAGCCGCGGCTCAAAGAGCCGGATGACATTCAGGGCTGGCATAATAAGTGTGTGTGTGTGTGTGTGTATGTGTCCTATGAGGCTTCTCTTACTTGCCAAATTCCATCAGAGTGGCCAATGCAAAGACTAGCCTGACTACAACAGATTGAGTCTCAATAATGAGAAGAGGAAGAAGATGTAAAAATAACAGACCATGAATTAACACAGGGAATCACTGGAGCTTTGCCGTGATTGTTCACTGGAAAGACACTATAAAACTTAGGAAAGTACCCTCAGAGCTAGAACATGGGGAACATCTCATACCACCATTAAATTAACCAAAATCCAATGTTTACTGACATCTTTGCTCCATTTCTTTTAAGAAAGTGACCCTCAGAGTCAAAGAATCTTGTCACGTTGACAGCAAGTGAAGTTTGAGGACAGTTTTTTCTCTTCATATGGTGTTGAAGTCCCTCACTTGCGCTATACACTTATGTAAAAATGCGTTCGCACGTGCATCATTACAGTGAATAACGACTTAAAATTTGTGTTAATTCTCACCCAAAGCTGGTATTATAGCTTGCGAGTCGTATGGATTAATGATACTTTAATGGTACTTTTATGTGCTTTTTGGAGCTTGACAGTTACAATCACCATCCTCACATCCCTCATCTATCTCCTTTTGTATTCCACGAATGAAAAAAAAATATGGGTTTGGAATGACACGAGGGTGAGTAAATGATGACAGAATTTTAATTTTTAGAGTGAACCATGCTTTTAATATCGTTCCTGCGTAGCAGTGTTGCTTTTTCATTTATTCATTTATTTTTGGATGCTTTAAAAGCCATTTTCAATAATATGTTTTATGTGTTTTGCAACACAGAAAGTTTAAAGAAAATAATCAAAATGGCAAAAAGTTTTTTTTATTGCATTGAAGTATAACTTTTCAATATCAACAAAACAATGAAAACCGAAAGAACATATGCAGCTTTTATTGTGTTTTAGCACAAAAAGTAACTAAATGTAATAAAAACTTTGCTGTTGGCTAGTCTATGCCTATTAAGTCAACGAAAGCATCTGCTTAATGAATAAATAAAATTGATTTTTTTGTCAACTTTTTTTTTCTAACAAAAATAATGGAAATTGAAAATGGCACCAAATTAACATTTATACAAAACAACAGCATTATCCTCAATATTAAATTATTGTTAAATTGGACTAAAGACACAAAAAGGCCAAACAGTAACATCACGTTCCTTATCAAAACTGTGTCAGGAGTAGCCAGAACAGTTAAGATGTTACTAAGAAACAAAGCTAAGAAACTGCCATCTGGGTTACTGTTACTGTGTTTTCGTGACGCGTATTAATTCTCGCTCATACAATTTCCTCTACATTTTTGCTTACTAAATATGGCTTTCCTTTAAGAGACCCTGTTAGAAAGAAGCAGCACTATATTTCAATGTCATTACTGTTTAACTTAATGTACTGTACTCTAACTTGATGGATCTTCTGGGATCAAGCAGCTAAGGTTACAAACAAAGGCATCCATGCATGATTGATGGCTCTCTTCGAAAAAGAGAGTGAGAAAAAGAGAGCCAAGCAACGAGGTAGCTAAAATGAGAAATTTTCTCAGGAGCTGTCAGCTCACCAAAGAGGCTCCACCTGTTTCTCCCATCAGGCACTGGGCACTTCCTGAAGCCATTAAAGCAGAGGAGGTGTGAAGTATATTAATGAAAGAGGACGCATCCCACCTCACAGGGCCTGTGAAGGCGAGATAAGAGGTCTCGCTGGACCAGAGGAGAAGCTCTTCTCGTACGCACACACTTTCTCGAAAAAAGCCCCACACATCATTCCCTGCCTTTTGTCCGCTTGACCTGATCAGCGGTGCCGAGCGGGAAGAGGGTGCCTTTCTATTTGCGCTGTCATCTTCGCTTTATTTGTTATATTTCAAACGGGCTTGCGTCTAATGTGATGGATAAAGCATTCAAAAAGTGTCCATAAGGAGACTACAGTGGCACAGAGCCCTCTGGCCTGTACAATTGATTGACCAGCACGACAGCAATACAGCGCCTACTATTGTTATCTCGGTTGCTAGCAAATTTTAGGACCGCTATTTGGTTGAATAATGGTACTCGGCATCACACAGCTCCCATTCCGCAATAACGTTATGACTCCAAATCAAATAAAACAAGCAGAAATGAGCTTTTCTATCATCACGGTGACAAATCCATTTTCTTTATCTGCACAATACATGAGCAAAAGAATCATACTGTAATTTATTTCATTAGCTTAATGATGTGAGAGTTTTTGTCTAAACCTAGTGAATGGTCTCAATGCCATTGTCACCCAAACAAACCTTCTTATGCTGTACAATAACATAATGTTGCTGTAAAATATATCTAAAAAATATTTTTTGAAACCCATATGGCTGAATATGAATCTTTAATCCCTTTTCTTGTGCTAAATGGCTTGATGACTCATTGTTTGTTTTAACTTGATCACTTAATGTTATATATGCAATTAAAGGAGCTGGTGGTAATTGCTCATTACGTTTTTGGGAGTGCTTGTTTGGATATTCGATTTTAGAAACAAAATAGTCCAAACGGGCACTAACTAATCATGAATTGTCACCCTTGCTTTTACGAGGATTGTGCTGGTTTGGAGTATAGCGTCTCTGATGCATTACAGCAGTCAAGTACTGTAGTTAGCAGTCTTTCAGTTAAGGGAGAACAGCTTTTTTCTGTCTGCAGATTCCACTTTAGTTAATAAAGATCAAGGATGGCAGCAATTTTGATGATAACAGAATGTTCTTACTTTCTGTCTCTAAATTTGACTTGCTCCGTGTTAAATAAAATAGCTTTAATTAGGCCACTAATATGATGAGTGTTCATTTAATGTGAGTGCACATCATTTTCAACCATTTTAGTACTTTTAGTTCTTTAAAAATTTTATCAAGGGTAAAACTTTGAGGGAAAAAGAACTTGAGTGCATCAATGTAAATGAAAACATGAATGCGGAAGCAAGGTGGATGACAATGAATGCAGATTAAAGCCTGTATAAAACACAATACATATGTATATATATTGCTATGAAAAAAACATGACACAACAGTTGATATTACTTATAGTCTGCCATAAAAGCTTTTTTTTTCTCTCTCTCTCTGTGGAAATCTGTCCTTAGGACAGGGGCTTTTTACTCAGACAGTATTTCAAGTCTGAAAAGGTGAAAAGCACTGATTTCTGAGAAAGCACATGATGTACTTTTATTAAAAGGAACTCTCTCCCTCTTTCGCTGGCATTCTGTCAAAGAAAAGCCCTAGCTGATTGCACTGTACAAGCGCCCATAATTTTCTACACACTATAGCAGGACTTTTTTTTAGACAAGGTAGGAGGAAGAATGTCTTCCTTCTTCTCCTCTTCTTCGGTGGCATAAAGCCTACAACGAAAGGCACAAGAGAACCATAACTAATATTTTACACAGCAGGGTCTGAAACAAAAGGAACAGTGAGCTATTAGCTAGCAACGTGATGCAGTGAGAACTTAAATAACCCAGCAGTGGAAAAAAAATCTCACCTTGACCCTGGCATCTCCTCACACCATGACGAGTTCAAGAGATGAATACTGATAGCTGCTGGATGCTGCAGGCATGCAACATGCATTTTCCGTGATGCGAGGCTATATGAGTCAAAGACCGGGTAGGGAAGAGCGTGAATATCGAAGAGAGGGAGAAGCCGTTTTATGCAGGGTTTTTTTTATGCTCGGAGGGTACATTACTCTCCAACAGAAACGATATAACTTAAATTGTGCAATCTTAGAAAATGAATTGCACTATAAAAACATACTGGTGATGCACAGGGATAAACACATCAAATGCAAATTAGAAGCAATCTCATACTTAAGTTTCTCTAATTGGCACTGAAGAGAATGAACATGAAAATTAGGGCTGAGTGCTGGTTCTTTAACGTATACAGTTTTATAAATACATTATACATTAACTCTGAAACAATAATCACTCTTGATCTGCCCGTTTGATATTGCTAGACAAACATCATTACTATAGTCAGTGCAATCTGAACCAGCCTTACGAATTTAGGATCTTGATCATTGGCACTGCTCTGAATTTATTACTCTTCCCTGTGTCAGAAAAACTGATCACAATGCAAGTCATATAAAACTTAATGGAAAAGTAACAAAAAAAACAACAACCGAAAAACCGAAATGTCTTTATTTCTCAAATCCTAGCGGCGCCAACTCATGTCATGTTTTCGGTGCACTCAGCCTTTTTTGTAGTCTCCTGTCGAATTCTCCTCACTGGGCTGTTAATTATTTTGCTGGAAGGTCCTTGATCAAATGTTTGACAAGTTATTAATCAGGAAGGTGGCCTCAGCGGAGCTGCTGAAAGTTAATTTCCACACTTCATTCCGGGGAGATGAATCAGAGTTGGTAGAAGATTGGGCAGCTGCCTCATCAGCACTGCAGACCTCTGGAGGTTGAGAATGACCTCCTGTACCACCGGATTTCTGAGCCAACACAACATCCATACGCATACTGCCATATCCATCTCTGACCAGCACGCAACGAACGTCAGAGCGCTTACGAAGGTCTATTACCCTAAACTGGGCCTCACGTGCCACCACAGCTACTAAACGTGGAGGTGGGTGGTAAACAGCATTTTCCCGCAAGAGACCCAAGTGGGTGTCAGTCAGGACAAGCTGGACAAGTTCAGATTCTATCGGTGCAACCTGTGAATCAGGTACAGCAGCATTGGTGTGCAGCTTGAGACTTGATCTCTGAAATCTTACAGTTGTGTAAAGGAGCAGTTGCACATGTGCAAGTGCCGGATGCTCACCCTGCATGTTACCATGTAACAGGAAGACCAACTTAGCCAGGGTTTTCTGGAAAGAGCATGTAAGGCATCCACCAGAGGGCAGGAGCATATCCTTAACATGGGAGTCCCAGTTTAAGGACAAACGTACCATGTCATTTGACAGCAATGGATGGTCCAGCGCACTGCTGTTGAAAGGACAAATGACCTCGAGTAAGGTTTGGGACAGTTCTTGACTTAAGCTTGCATTACAGGTGTGCAAGACAAGTATACTATTCTCTGTGTTGCCCGTTAGTCTGACAGTCTGCCCAGCAAAACCTATGTGGATCTCCTGCAGTTGCTGAAAGGATAATTCATAGTAAACATTTAAAGAGTGTGTGGGGCTGGAAGCATCAGGCAAAGGATCAAAGGTGATCACCAAAAGCTTAGTCTGGAAAATGACCGTAACTGCGGGCTGTGGATCTGGTTGAGAACAGGTGGCTACACCGAGCCAGTATAGAGCGAACACTCGCTCTTCCATTAGCAAGGGGGCAGGGATGACACTATGTAGGCAGGAGAGAAGCTGTTGAGGTGGAAGGTTCTGGAGATGGAGCAAGGATTCAGGGACGGGGTGAAGCCTTTGGCAGCATACCTTCAGCCCCTCACTTCTCTGGGTGGTCACAGAATCCCCTGTATGAGTTCCCTCCAAAGCCATCAAGGGGCTCTTCCATTCACCTGTACTGGGTCTTGACACATCTTGCATGGAAGACAATGCTACACTCTGTTCTCTTACTGAAAAAATATCATTATGAGACAGATTGCGGCGAAACTGGGTTGTCTTCAGTGTTGGGTTTTCCTGTGGTCTTAGAGTCAACTCAAATTGGATTTGGTGTACAAGGGGAAGATCCTTTACCATTGAGCACATTTGATTGTACCAAGCACTTCCTCTACCACCAGTTTGTTCCTTCAAAGAGTTTGTAATCACACGTCCTGCATCCGCCAGCATCCAGGACACTTTTCCTACAAGGCTCCCTAGGCCAGAGCTAAACCCACTTCCCTCTGGCTGGGCTTTGGCTTCTTGGCTCTCAACAGATGTTCTGGATAAAAAGTGCTTGCTAAATTGGCCCCCCATGGTAAGTGGGCTATGCCTCTGTGAAAAGTGCTCCAAGTGAGTCAAGCTAGGTACAAAGGCTGCCCCTCCTCCCGTGGTGGAGTGCCTGCTCTGTATATTGGATTCCTCAGCTAACAAGCTCCCTTCTGAGCCCACGACCGGGTGCCAGAGATACTGCTGTTCGACATCCAGGAATCCAGAGGTCCCGTTACGACACTCCTGAAGTACCCTAGTATCCCAGAGTCCCTCATTCACCCCTGTTTTCTCTCCCTCCAGTTCCTTATCTGTCATGTCCGCTGACGGAGCTTCAGTTTCTGATTTATGAGGGGCTGAGTGCTGCTTCTCCCACTGGATGTCGAGACTTGTCTGAAGCGACTTTCCCAGACTTTTGGCATCTCCTGCAGGGTTGTTAGTGGCACAGTGTTCTATAAGTGCCCTGGGCGTCTCAGGAATGTGCTGAGATTCTGAAGGTCCACTGAAACTACTGTCTGTATTGTTCTGAGGAAACAGTAAGTCTGTAGACGCAAGAGATGTGGAAAATATCTGTAAGGAGAAAAAAGGGAATAGTGTCAAGAGAGTTTAGTTATTAGGTCACTACATTTTCCAATACATTGAAGTCTATTCATGTTCTTAAAATTCTGCTTTTATGAAAATGTTTTGATAATTTTTCTTACTGTTACTTTCTCTATTCTAAACCCTATGTCTCAGAAGTGTGCTTTAAAAGCCATAAAATAAATAAACTCTCGTCTTGCTCACTTCTGTTTATCTTGCAACTGTTTATCTCTGTTTAAGTGGACTAAACACTTCACCCAATATAAATAGAAGAGTCAGGGCTGAAAGCAGTGAGACATAATTGGTTGGAAACACCTGCTTCATGAATCTATATATATTTGTTAGTAAGGCTCTGCATGCTATTTGCATTAGCTGCTTTTTGACAGATGAAAATATGATTAAGCCATTGCTTTGATGCACTCTCTTTCCAGGGGAAGGCCATAAAGCCATGTAAAACACATGTAATAGATATAAAATGTATACATCATAATATAACTGAGAGTGGAAGCTGTGAGAGGGGGCCTTTTACAAGTGAAATATTTGGAATTTTAATTTTTTCCATGGTAGGCAAATAATGCTTAAGGCAGTCAGTTCATATTTGTAGGAAAAATAACATCATGTTTCTGTGGTAATAAGAAACAACCCCCAATAGCACTGTCTGCATTTAAAATAGCTTTAATATAAGTTCAACCCAACATTATACTTTGGATGTCATTGCTTTATTTAAAAACTGAGCCAGTAGCTGTATTAATTAAGGTCTAATTGATAAAAGTAGACACGGTACGGCTAATATTCACATAGTTACTTTATTATTTGAACAAAATAATGAGCTGCTCTTTTGCTGAAATTAAATAACATGACAGGAATGGGACAGTATGTTCATAGCTCAATCGGAGGCTTCAGACAGACAATTTACATTAACATTTTTTAATTTTGAATTGCAAACATAAAAACAGCTCTGACCCCCACTAGATCCCTGAGGCAGCTGCACTGCCTTCAGGCAATGGTCAACTCCATCTATGCTTATTTTTCAAAATGGTGTATTTTTAATATAATGTATTGCACTGTCCAGCCAGACACAGACACACTGTAGCACTTGGATCTAAAGTACAATTTTTTGAATAGCACATTTCACTCAGTAGTGAAACAGGTATAGTAGTGAAATAGATATAAGCGCTAATAACACATGCTTACCCTGTGACTCTCTCCTGAGAAACAACTGCTTTTTAGTGCTTCTGTGTCACTTTTGGGTTGGTCAGAAACCTTTCCGGAGCTGCAAAGAAGAAAATGTACTATTTTAGATGATTCAACAATATAGAAATTCAAAGTCTGTAATTATATTATAAGGATTAAAGAGGGGTAAAAAAGCATATTTCTTCTAAATGATATTTACACTCAAGCATGGCCACAAAAGAGCGAAGCAATTAGGTTTATATTCAAAACCATGCTGCTGTAGTCTTTGTTTTGAAGAGTGATTTTAATTATTTTTGCTCCGGTTTTGACACAAGAGACCTCCAACAGGCGGCAAGGCAAAAAGACTAAACTGCACAATGTCCCGCATCTCCAAAAGCGTCTATTAGATTTGAATAGCAAAGGACCCAAATGTCTGGATGCGATTAGGGCCACTCAGCTAGCTGTGAAATTAAATAGAATGTGCGCATGTAGATTTGAGGATTTACATACAAGCACTTCATTCTCAGTTCGTTCGCACAGGGATGGAAAAGCAGCTTGGTGGGAAACGAAGATGACTTTCCGTCAAGCTCAACAGGATTCTGGACAGAAAGCCAAATATTTAATGGAGCCTCGTACACAACTTGTTGGATAGCAGAGCGTGTACAAGTCAAAACCCTGTAAAATGCCAGAAACGCCCCCAGTAGAAAACAACAGCAGGGTACTGATCTTATACTCGAGCTTGGGATCTTGAACAACAGAGCATCTACTGAGAGCATTTCAGACACAAAGGTAAATACAACATATTTAGAATGCAGGTCGCAAAGGCAGTTTCATGCAGTGCGCTAGGGATGTAAAAATGTGAAAGATTTTTAAAAAAAAATGTAATGCTGCATTTTACTAAGGAATCATAATTTGTCATAGCACATGTTTACACTAGCAAAATTAGTATGGATTTTACAGCATTTAGTAGTGCATTCAATGGACAAGGTCTATAGGTACAGGTAGACTACAGACACTGAAATTCTGAACCTTGACTGGTGCCACAAAGAATCATCCTCTAGGTTTCTACCCAAGCAGCGTGACTCCTTTTGGTCTGTCTCCTGTTCACCTCTTTATGCATCCTCTCCTCCTCTCTACGCACTGTCTGTGATCTTTTCCCTCCCAAAGTCTCTTCTGTCTTTCTGTCATCTTCTGAGTTTACAGAGGTGGATTCTTCCACTGATATTCTCGCTTCTGCAAAGGCTGAAGATTATCCACATTTCTTGATGCCATTTGGGGCTCACAAAACAATTAACAACAGCATTATCTAACAATGTAAATAGGTATGAATTCTAAGACAATTTGTACTAGATAAACATTAAAATAACTGTGGCAAGAACTGAAGCTTTTAACCAATGACTAAAAAAGCCTCACACTAACATATTCTTAACTAATTACCTAACTTCACACACGTGTGTGTATATGTGTATATATATATATATATATACTATATATATAACTTTTCTATGTACTCTAAACCTACAGCACTGTTAACAAATGTTTCACAACAAGCCCTTACAAGTTTTAACATAAAATGTCAAAAAACTCATGCCATTAAGAATGGGTTTATGAGTTCATACTACAGAACCTACTCAGGAAATGTATTAAAAATACAGTACACTTAATACCTGCGATTAAGTGAATTAGTCTTAATTGCAGTTAGTCAGTTCTTGTAGGGTTTGAACCTGAAACCGTTCAATTAACAGCCCAGATCTTTAAGCATTGGGCACACCTTCTGTTTGCAAACTTAGAGGAACAGAAGGCTGGGTTTTGGGGCAATAAACACCCCCTTATCCTTAGTAAGATATCCTTAATCTTAACTGATCTTATTTTTGATTGGGAAGCAGACAGATGCTGAGATTAGTAGATGTATCAAGCATTATTACAGGAATATTTCACCCAAATATGAGAATGGCTTGTATTAGATGAGCACTTCAACCATGTGCTGTACAGCTGTCATTTAATGGCACCGTCTGAAAAGAAAACCCAGCTGAAAATGTCAAAATTTTATGCATTCAAACAAGGCTCATAAAAAAAACTCCATGGAATTTTTAAAGGAAATCTGTCAAATACAATTTAGCCTATCATACAGATAAGGCACGAATCACAGCACAATTTCACAAAAGGCAAAACTATAAAAACTTCATAAGACCTTGAACGTGCTGCTTAGCTCCTTTCTACAAACTTTTTTTGGCAAAGATGCAGCATGCCCAAAAACTTTACAGCAATCAAAACCCTGACTTGTGGCCCATTCTGTGATCGACCAGCACATGCGACTGAACAGGTGCTCAGACATTTCTCAGACGTTTGCTATGAAAATCGTGTGTAAGCCCATGGGAAGTCTTGTGAAATGAGGAAGCCTCTTCTGAGAGAAAATAAAATGCCAATTAGAGCCTCCTGAAAGCTTCATATGTTGATATTCTTCATAATTTCCATAAAATTAAATAAATTGTGAATGTACATAATCAAAGAGCGAAAAAATGAGAAACAGTTTTCAGTCAAGCATCAGAATAGGTGAGAAGCATCTGTTTCTCCAGCTGAAGATTAAAGTTTTGCAGGAGCCCACCTTCTGTTTGCAAACTGAGAGGAAGAAGAGAAGGTGTTGGAGGAAAGACACATCCTATATATAAAGCCTGAGCAAATGCAATGATTAAATAGTGTAAAAAAAAGTACTGCATTACAGTACTTATGTTGTTCATATTGGTGAAATATGACTTATTAAAGACTTATGGTTAAATAGAAGTCAAGCTGAATGGAAAAATGGAAAAAAATAACCAGCTATTTGTGTCAAAAAGATTTTTGAACTGGTTATAAACAAAGCAGATATTTAATGTTCTTGTTGTTGTAGTGTTAAAGAAACTATTGATATATGCGTGTAATCTTTCCTTTACTATAAAATGACAAAACATGAAACCAGGACTACCGAGACCCATAAAAAATACTTGATTTCGTCTTGCCTAGCAAAACCGTACAGGGAAGGCTATAAATATATAGTACAAAACTGACTTGCTGATAAATTAAAGCATATTTGGACAGAGTAATGCTTTCCTGTTTTTGCTCTGCTTGTATTTAGCAGTGTTTGATGTGTGCATCAAATCCTATTGGACCGTTCTGATGCTTTTGCCGAAACCAAATCCACAGTCTATCAATGAAAGCCAGAACGAAATAAATTAGCAATCTGCTCGGCTAGCGGTGCTCACATCAAACACGAATCCATTATCTATAGAAAGCTTTGAACAACAAAGCCAAAGACGAGCGAGCAAACAAACATTTTGTAAACACCGACAAAAGAACAATTAGGGGGAACAGCGTGCAGAACATTGCTGAAGGCGTCTAAAGCGGCACACATAGATTGGGTGTACATGTGAAGAGCCTGGAGGTTCACAGATGATGCATGATGTCTCTCGGCTCCAGCTGCAAACAGTAGCATGTCAGAAAGAAGTCTCCCAGCTGGGAGTTGGGAGACTGGGAGCTTTCTTCATTGTCATATTTATTGCCACACATGACATGGAACAACCTGAACCTCTCTAGCTGTCCACATGTCTTGTTCTCTCTCATATCAAACTTTTTTATATGTGGGGAAATTCTTAAAATGACTAACACAGGTGTGTCGAGTCCTGCTCCTGGAGGGTCAATGTCTTGCAGAATTGAGCTCCAACATGTTCTAAAACAACTGCCTGAATGTTTCCAGCAATCTTGAAGACATCTCTTAACTGGTTCAGGTGTGTTTAACTGGTGTAAACATACACCAGCATTTGACATGGTTTGCCATCCATTAGTACAAGTGCCTCTTATAATTGATTCAAATTGCATGTTGCATTCAGAGTAAACACACATAATATGCCACTATATCAAATTATATAGTATTTTTTTTCACCAGATGTTTGCTATGTAACTTTATATAATGCTATATAAATGTATCGTCTAATTATGTGTCAAAATGCTTTTGTATTCCTAAACAGCTGACCACACATTTAATTTTGTCTGTCAGCCCAGTATTAAAAAAGGGAAATAAAATTCACTGTGAATGAGAGCCAAAAAGATTAAAAGAGTAAAAATGTGTGGAATGAATTCAAATGCAGATGCTAAGCCACTGATTCAGAATACAGCCAATAAAAACTTATTTCAACTCAAAAACTGAAATCAGATTTGAATTATACAGTAGTTCTATACAACCATAGTGAGAATCACTACATTTTAGAGATGAATATTAAAAAATCAGTTAAAAAAAAAAATTTAAAAGGAACAGAATTATGTCTGTTAATCAAATTATGGTCTAAAGACAAACATTATATGAACATGGGATCTCTAACTCTAATTTTTTCTTATTGAATTCTGAACAATTCACTTATGGTCCAATCCTTTTTTTTTGAAGAGGATGACAGAATTCAGCATTAAACTCCATGTGAACATGCAGCAAAATGCAAATACCTTGTTACTTGATGTGAACAGGCCTCAAGTCTCATCCTAGAAGAAACTAAGGGTGTCCTAAATGTGACTATTTATATCCATCTAGCCCAAGTCTCAGTTCATAAAAAAGTATTAAGTGAAGCATTAAAAGTTAATTTTTTCCTAGATAAGTGGAGTGCAAAATATCTTATGGAAGAAGATAAAGCTACTATGCTGACTAAACGTTATATAACATAATGAATCTGAGGATGGATGGGGATAGAGCACAGTCTGTCTCACAGTAGGTGTACTCACCTGAAATGACTGAAAGTCTCCTCAGAGAATGCAGAGGAGTTACTCGAAATGAAGAGCCCAGACTGTGGAGAACATACAGACAAATGGATGGTTGAGCATATACACACAGCACTGTGATACAAACCACTCTCACAACAGAAAGACAGCTGTTTCTAACACATGGCAATTACAGCACACTAATTAAAGCAAACATGCCATTAGAAAACACTACAAATCACCATCATTCAGATCGAAATGAGAGAGTAGAATGCGAAGAGACTAGTAAACATGATTGCATCGTGCCTCAATGAGCATGGGAATGAAACACCTTTTATAGCAAATTGTCTTTGTTCTAATAAAAGTTTAAAGAGACCGTTCATACAAAAACAAAAATTGTCATGATGTTCCAAATCTGTACGACTTTCTTTCTGCTGTAGAACACAAAAGGTGATGTTTAGCATTATGTATGACCTGCTCTTTTCCATAAATTGAAAATGGAAAGGGACCAGGGGCAAAAAAGTCTTCTGAAGTCAAGCAATACCTTTGTTCATGGACAAAAATGAAATTCATTGTTAATTTTTTTTTCTTAAAGGAAAACGCCACCGTTAGACGAGTTGATACATACCTCTCCCATCTCAGGGTGCCACTATGCTAGCGTTTAGCTTAGCACCATTCATTCC